>PVIR01007295.1:0-61624 GCA_004026965.1 Petromus typicus
GATGAAAACAACATTGAGATTTCATCTCACTCCACATAGAATGGCTGCCATTTCAGAATCAGCCAACGGCAAATGTTGGCGAGGCTGCGGAGAAGAAGGAACCCTTCTCCACTGTTGGTGGGACTGTAGACTCGTACAACCCCTGTGGAGATCAGTTTGGAGAATCCTCAAAAAGCTAGGATTGGTGGTCCCATTTGACTGGGCCATTGCCCTGCTAGGTATATACACACAAGAATTAAAAGACTCATATCACAGTGACATATGTGCACCTATGTTTACAGCAGCCCAGTTTGTGATTGCTACATCTTGGAAACAACCCAAGTGTCCATCCACTGGAGACTGGATAAAAAAGCTGTGGTTCTTCTACAGAATGGAGTACTACTCTGCCATAAAAAATGATAAGTTTGAATCATTTCTACTTAAATGGGCATACCTTGAGGATATCCTCATAAGTGAAATAAATAGGGAACAGATAGGTACATATTGCATCTTTTCTCTGGTATGAGAAAATGAAGATGTAAATGAGTCCTAGCATTGTATGTTATATATTGTGAAATAGAAAATGCTCAATGTAAAATAAGGTGAAAGGGGACAATGTTGAGATTGTAACAAAAAAGTAAGGAAGCAAATTTTATGTATATGGGGGGGTGGTAGGGTGGGTAGGGCTATGGGAAGAAATGAAAATTAAGTTGTGTCTTATACTGGTACAAATCCCCATTATAGAGTGCAATCATGATGTGTATATTTAATGTACCGATAAAGATAAAAAAAAAAAAAAGAATTTTAGAGTTTACGTCACTGTGTTCCTTAGTAGAATTCATGATTCACTTGTTGACTTTGTAGATGTGTCATGCAATCAGCCTTTTAAAAAGATAATTTGTGTATCATAAAATGTCTAGATTATGCACAGCTTATCTGGGAGGACTGGTTCCTGGTAATTGGATAGAGCTTGTTCAATTTTTCATTCAGTTTCTAGTTTTCTGAAGGTGATATAAAGACTCACTGAGTGGATATTGATATTGAGTATAAAGAATTGATTGATTTATAGATTTCTAAGAACTTGACATCGCTTTTTATATGTTACATGATCGTAAACCTTCAGAGCCTTTAATTCATTATGTAAAATAAGATAATATTAAAATGTATAATAATGAAAGTATTGACAGGAGAGAAAGAATTAGGACTATTTTCTATGTAAATTAAATCAATGCTGTATCTCCCTTTTCTTGAACTATCAGAATACTTGTGTGTTCACGTGTCAGTTCTAACAGCATTTTGGTGCAATCTGTAAGTTTTTTCATAAATAGAATCAGATCATTTTACAAATGGGATGATTTGACTTGTTTCCTATATTTGGATTCTTGTTTTTTGCTGTTGTTGTTATGTCCTTGTCTTGTTTGGTAACAAGATACTGTTTGCCTTATAGGATGAGTCTACAAGAATTTATCTCTTTAAATCTTTTTAAACTGTACAGATTGATGTGTGTTAGCTTTTCTTAAAAGTTTGGAAAAATTCAACAGTGAAGACCTGGGAACAATTTTTATTACAGTCTCAAATTCATTACTTTCTATTGATCTGTAAAATTGCTGGATAAAAATGTACATACAAAATTTGTAGGATTTTTTTTTTTTTTTTTTAGGTTTTTTGAGACAGGGTTTCGCTTTGTGGTTCAGGCTGGCCCTGGCTCAGCCTCCAACTCACATCACAGCAATCCTCCTGCCTCTGCCTCCCGAGTGCTGGGATGACAGGCGTGAGCCACCACGCCCGGAACTGTGGTATGTGGTACTGGTTGCTGCTGGGCGTGAGTCTCCACGTCCAGTATGGTATGTGGTTACCGGGGAATCGAACCCAGGCCCTTGCGCTTGCAAGACAGGCGCCGGAACCACTGAGCTAACTCCCCGGCCCCCTGTAGGATTTTTTAAAATAGGTTTTTTGAGACAGGATCTCGCTTTGTGATTACCAGGCATTGAACCTGGGCCCTTGTGCTTACAAAACAGGTGCTGGAACCACTGAGCTAAATCCCTGGCTCTGTAGTATTTTATATACTAATAAGAAACGTGCTAAATAAAAAATTTTAAAAGCAGTTTCATAGCAATAGCCACAAAAAGAAACTAGAAGTAAATTTAAAGAAGTAAATGCACTCTACAAATTGTAAAATATTGAGGAAAGAAATGGAAAAAGTCATCATAAATTAGAAATATCTATATCCATAGGGTGAAAAAGACCAATGTTTTAGAATGTACACTCCTCCCCAAAATTTATAGATTCAGGGTAATCTTCATAAAAATATCAATAGCATTAGATCTAGTAAAACAATAAAAAATGTATTTGGAAGCTTTAATTTTTTTTTTCAGTTTTGCAAACTGATATAAGTTTTTCAAATTTCTTATATCTCAGTTCATGTTTGGTAGTTCATACATATGAAGAAATTTATTGATTATTTTTGTCCAGTTAATTTATTTTTTGACAGTGGGATATTGAGGTCCCTACTATTATTTTATTGTGCATGTCTGATTTTTTATGTCCATTAGTTTTATTTTATGAAGTTGGGCATGCCTATATTTCTTCTGAATTTTCCATTTTAATAGACTACACTCTCAAAGCAGTTATCAAAGAACCAATTATTTTTAAAAATTTATTGTGAAATGATACATTTTATACACATATCATAATCACACTCAATATTAACAATTTGTACCAGTATATGACATGATTTGATCCTCATTGTTTCCCATTCCCCTACCCACTCTTAACCTCCCTTCCATATAAACATAAGTTTTGTTTCCATTATTTTATTACCATCACAATTTGTTTTCCCTTTTTTTTTTTGAGACAGGGTCTCACTTATAATTCAGGATGGCCCTGAGGTCAGTCTCAAACTCACATCACAGCAGTCTTCCTCCCTCTGCCTCCCGAGTGCTGGGATTATAGGCATGAGCCACTACGCCCGGCACTGTGGTATGTGGGACTGGTTACTGCTGGGTTTGAGTCTCCACACCCAGTATTTTATGTGGTTAACTTGAGATTGAACCTGGGTCCTTGTGCTTGGAAGACAGGTGCTGGAACCACTGAGCCAAATCCCCAGCCCCACAATTGTTTGATTTATTGAGTTTTTACATTTTTTTCCTCAAATTCATTCATTTTTGCCCTAGTGTTTATAATGTCCTTCTTCAGTTTAGCTTTGGGTATAGATTCTTTTTCTAGAACTTTGAAGTACAACATTTGCTTATTTATTTTAGCATATTTTTTTTCTGATGTGGAAATACACTACTATTAATTTCCTTCTCAAAACTGATTTAATCCCCACCCCTAACAAATTTTGATATATTACACTGGAATTTTCTTTTGACGGTAGACACTGTTTGATTCTTCTTTAATTTAACCTGTGATCCACTGATTATTCAACAGGGTACTGTTTAGTGTGTATGTGTTTTCATAGTTGATGTGAATTTCACCATCAATTTCTTGTTTTAATGATCTATGGTCTGATAATTTCAATTATTTTGCATTTACATAAGCAGGTATGTGGTTTATTTTGAAGAATGTCTCACTCTACTGAGAAGAATGTGCATTCTGTTGCTTTTGGATGGAATATATTGTAAATATATATTAAATTCATTTGTTCATATATTAATAATTTGTTCATAATTAACATACTTAACATATTTGGTTAAGTCCAATATTTCTTTGTTGATTTTTTTGTCTGGTTAATCTATTTGTGGCAGTGGGATATTGAGGTCCCTATTGCTATTATATTGTATATGTCTGATCTTTCTTTTCATTAGTTTTATTTTATGAAGTTGAGTATGACAGTATTTGGTGCATACATATTTATAATTATTAACTCTTCCCTTTGAATTGTTCCCTTAACTATTATGTAGTGACAGTCTTTATCTTTTCTAATCTTGACTTGAAGCCCACTTTGTCTAAAATTAGGTTAGCAACTTTTGCTTTTAACTGGGTTCCTATTGCATGGGATATTATTTCCCTCCATTCCTTTTTAATCTGTGAATGTCTTTTAAAATTAAATATGTTTTCTGTATGGTGTATATTGTTGTATTTTCTTTTTTAAAAATTATTTTATTGGTAATTTTATATACACATCATGATCACACTTGACATTGAGAATTTGTACCAGTACGTTACACAATTTAATTCTCATGTTTTCCCTTTCTCTTGGCCCCACTTTGTCTGTTCCTTTGTTGTTGTGGGTTTTTTTTCCTTATTCTTTCAGCCAATTAGTGTTTTGATTAGGGAATTGAAATAATTCAGATTGAAAGCTATTCCTGAGAAGCGCTGACTTATTCCTAGCATCCTAATATTTTCCTGTCATTGATTTCTTCATTTTCCTTGATTAGCTACTCCTCTCACCATTTGTATTCACTCATTTTGACTTATTTACATTGATGACTTCATTCTCTTTTTCTAGGGTATCCTTGAGAATTTTTTATAATTTGGATTTGGTTGTCTTAAATTCCTTGAAGTGCTTCTTATTATGGATATTCCTTATTTCTCCATAAATATTAAAGGAATGTTAGCCCATATCTCTTCACGACTACTATAAAGTTCTATGAGACTTTTTGAGAAGATCTAATGAAATAGAAGGAAAGAAAGTATAAAGTCTCTCTAGAAAGCAAAGAATTATCCTGATTCCAAAGTATCCAAAGGACCCAATAAAAAAGAGAACTACAGGTTGATTTCTTAAGTGAACATAGGGACAAAAATTCTCAATGAGACTGGCAATTAAAATGCAGTAAATCATCAAAATAATCATTTATCATGACTAAGTAGAATTCATTCCATGAATGTAGGAATGGTACACCATATGCAGGCAAGTAAATGTAGCATACTATATAAAGAGAAGCAAGGGCAAAATGCACACAATCATCTAAATAGATGAAAAGGAAAACAACAAAAAAAATCTGAAAAAAATCCTACATATTTCTTGATAAAAACAGTAAAGAAAATATAAATAGAAGGTCTTTATCTCACCCCTATGAAAGCCATTTATGAGAAACTAACAGCAAACCACATACTAAATTAAGAGAAGCTGAAATATTTTCCTGTTAGATCCAGAGGGGGTGGGAAATATGTCCACTGTCATCACTTCCATGTAATACAGGTCTCAAAACATAGAGTAATAACACAAGAAATAGAAATAGGTCACAAGGAAATAGGAAAGAAAGAAGTTAAATTGTCATTATTTGCTGAAGACATGATTCTCTACTCCCCCCAAACCACCAAAGACCCATAGATCTAATATCCAAATTCATTAAGATAGTAGGATGCAAATTCAGCACTCAAATATTAATAGCATTCTTATACACTGATAACAAACTCACCACGAGGGTTATTAAGAAAACATTGACTTTCAAAATAGCATCAAGCAAAACAAATTTTTAGGAATTAACCTAACCAAGCAAGTTAAAGACCCTCACAATGAAAACTAGTAATATGGAATAGGAGATTGAAGAGGATATCAGAAAGTGGAAAGATGTCCTATTATTGGATTGGCAGAACTAATATTGTCAAAATAACTTCCAAAACTTTAATATTGATTTAACACAGTCCTAATAAAAATGCTAATAACATTCTTTACATAACTGAAGAAAGCAATCTTAAAATAAAGATGGAATCAGAAAAGATATAGAATAGCAAAAGCAGTTCTGGGCTACAAGGCTAAGGTAGTGAACATCCAATCCTGGACTTCAAATTATATTGCAAAGAAACTTTGATAAAAACAGCATGGTACTGGGGAAAAAAAGACTCATGGATCAGTGCAACAGAAGAGAAGATACAGAAACAACTCAAGCACACTAAGTTGTGCTACTCTTGCCAAAGAAACCAAATCTCTTTATTGGAGGAAACATAATGTTTTTAACAAACGATGCTGAGAAAACATCTCTCCACATGCTGAAAGTTGAACCTAGTTCCATATCTCCTACTATGAACTAAGCTAAAGTAAAACTGTATTAAAAATCTAAATATTAGAACAGAAATAGTTAATCTTCTGGAATACAAAGTATGTAGGAAAATCTCAGGAGAACAAGTGTAGACAAAGACTTCTTAAACAAAATCCATTTGCCCAAAAAATAATACCAAGCATCCACACATCAAATTAAGAAACTTCTGCGTAGCAAAGTAAACCACTAACATTGTAAAGGGACAACTGACAGATTTGGAAAACAAATTTCCAGCTACACCCTAAACAAAAGCCTGGTGTGTAGAATTTATAAAGAATTCAGAGATAAGAGAAAGAGAGAAAGTGAGAGAGAGTAAGAGAGAGAACCCTTAAATTTAAAGACACAGTTGTAAAATGAGCATCTCAAATAGACACTTCTCAGATAAAGTACAAATAACCAATAATATATGAAAAAGATGTTCAACATTACTGACCTCTTTATTTGCAAAATGCAAAATAAAACAACCCTGAGATTCCAGCTCACTGGACAGAATGTCTACCAACAAGAAATCAACCAATAGCAAATGCTAGTGGGACTATGAGAAGACAGGATCCTTTTTAATTGATGGTGGGAGTGTAAACTGCTACAGCCACTCTGGAAATCAATATACAGATTCTTTATTTATTTAATTTTTTTTTTGAGACAGGGTCTCACTTTTGGTAGTTCAGGCTGGCCCTGAGTTTCAGCTTTGAACTAATAGAAATCCTCCTGCTTCTGCGTACAAAGTGCTAGGATTACAGGCATGAGCAACCATGCCTGGTACTGTGGTATGTGGTACTGATTACTGCTGGGCATGAGTCTCCACACCGACATTGTTGTATGTGGTTACTGGAGAGAGAATCTGGATCCTTGCATGTTCAAGACAGGAGCTGGAACCACTGAGCTAAATCCCCAGCCCAATATACAGATTCAGTTTAAATAACACAGTTTATCTTATATGAAAAAATTCCCTCTCTCATATATATATATAAATATATACCAGTGTGGACAATATATCTAAAAGGATACCTTGATTTAGAACAATTATCTCACAGTTTTATATTTTCTTTGACCTATTATTCTGTTTTTTAATCCATATATGTGAAGATTCATGTTGTATTGTGAATAAGATAAATTGATCTGACATTTGAAAGATAAAAAGGAATAGAGGGGATTGGAATGTGTTATATATGTATAAATCACCTACAGTGAATGTAATACTCCATACTACAAAAATATACTGATAAAAGTTAAAAATCATATAAAAAAGAAAGTAATTTGTTACTCATGTACCTGACTCTAAGAAATGCTAACAGGAATCCTTCTGGTCAAAATGCAGGTTGTAAATGACAAATTAACATTTTTTTTTTTTTTTTTACTGCAAGTTTAACCATAGCACTTTTTTCTCCCTAGTGTGCTAAACAGCGTTCTAGGTTCTTGTAAATAGGAAGATATTACATTAAGTAAATCACAGGAAAATAAAACAAATGATTTGTAAAAATAAAAGGCCATGGAAAACCAAAGCAAAATAAAACAACTGAAGATATTTCATTCCTAGGGCTCAAGACAAATTACAGGGCTAGTGTAGCCAAGGCATTGTGATACTGGTATAAAAACTCACAAATAAGACAGTGGATTAGAACAAGTAACTGCACCTACCTTGGAAGTCCTTGAGCCCAAGTTCAATCCCCAATACCAGAAAAAAAAAAAAAAGCCTCTCAAATAAACCTGTACATCTGAAAACAATCAATTCTCAACAAAGTCACCATAAACACATATGAAACAGAACAGTTTCTTCAATGAATGATGATGGAAGAACTGAATGCAGAATGGAAAGGATTAAGACTCAATCCCTCTCTTTCATTTTGTATAGAAATCACTTCAAAATTGGCCAGACATTTAAATATAAGACCTGAGATTATGAATCGGTTAGAAAACAGTATACGGAAGCATTGAAGGTTAGGGGATAGAGAATGACTGGTTGGATAACCACCACCCCACGAAAGGAAAAGCAGCAAAAACAACTAAACAAATGAGGTTATTCCTGAAGAAGATTCTTCACAGCAAGGAAATAATCAACAGAATAAAAAGAAACATACAAAATGAAAGAAACTGTTGGTGAATTGTTCATTTGATGAAAGAGTAATACCCAGAATACATAAGAAATACAAACTCAATATCAAAACAAGAAATAATCCCATTAAAGTGGGCAAATAACATCACTAGACATTTCTCAGAAAAAAAAGTTCAAGTGACCAACAATCATGAAAATATTCAAATTCATTAAGCTATCAGAGAAATGCAAATAAAACCATAAGAGACATTCTCATACTACAGTAAAAATAGAAAGCATCAAAAACAAAATAATTGATGTAAAGATATGGAGACAAAAAATTCTTATAGACTATTGCTGGTAATATACATTAGTACAATCATTCTATAGAATGGTACATATGTTCCTCAAAGTAAAAATAGATCTACCATATGATCCAGCTGTTCCACTTCTGGATATATATCCAAAAGAAATAAATCAAGATATTTAAAAAAGATCTGTGTTTTGCATGGTGACTGAAGCACCACTTTGTGAATCCAGTGATCTGTGGGAATAGAAATTGATTCTATATTTCAGTATTGTGAATCATGCCTCAGTAGCCATGAAAAATATATATGCTATCTTTTCACTTGCAGAAAATTGATAGGATGAAGAATATTATGTAAACCAAACAGAAACAAAAGTATCACATTTCCTTATATTTGCATTCTAAAAGTCATATGGACATGGAATAATGATTGGATCATGCGTAATAAAACACAGGTAGAAATGCAGCAAATGGGGCACAAACCTACAGTCTCAGCTACTCTAAAGTGTGAAGCTGGAAGATTTTGAAGTCTAAGGCCACCCTGAGCAACTTAGCCAAATTGTACTTCACCGGATGGGTGAGTAGCTCAGTGGTAAAACTATTACTTACAGTTACAAAGCTCTGGCTTTGATTCCAGGTACTTAAAAAAATATACAAACATAACAAAATAAACATCCCCTGCCAATCAAAAATTATGGATACAAAATAAGTTTTAGTATTTTACTATAATTATGGTGCAGAGAAGCCTATGATACATTTATGAAGAACAACCATAACTAGAAATTAACAAAAGGAGCTCTAATCCTCCAAACATACATAATAAATAGAGGAAAACACAAATTATTCTGTTAATGAGTACAGTTTGCATATGTGGACTGAAGATTCACACTGAGCTCCATCAACATAAGGATTTATCATGTGTTAATAGAAAGAAAAACAATGACTATAATAGGATAAAGAATTGCTACCTGTGCAAATCTAAAGATTCTTAGTTAGTAGACAATGATGAATGTTCTTTCAAACCACAAGTTAAGGAACGTCATTACAATATTTAATGATAGGATGATTAGCTTTATATGTAGCTATGTAGATGAGCAATCATATCGTTGCTATATTATAACAAACTAATACAGGTATTTTAGCAATTAATTTTATAATCCTCTGTTGTTTTGAGCAGTAATCTATTCTTTGATTTTAATATTTTGAATCACTTTTTCTTTATGTCTTTATTTTTTAGCACCATTTCAATTTCAGTCAAACTGTCTTTGTAAAAGTCATTTCCATTTAAATCACAAATAAGAATACAAATGATATCACAAATATTACTGTTGTACCAGCTTCTTGAAAGTAAAGGTAAAATGAAAACCACAAAAATAAAAGAAAACTAAAAGCTCATTAAGTGAAAGAGACACAAAGAGGAGATAATGAATAACTATTCATACAAATAAAGTATGTCAGAATATAAGGGAAAATTTTTAATATGCATTAATAAAATATTAAATACACTTGAACATAAACCAAAATAATACTTTATAACCACTGCACCTGTATTAGGAGAAACAGAAATGTCAGGCCAGGGATTTGGCACAAGTGGTAAAATTCCTGATTGGAAGCACAAGAGCCTGAGCTCAGTCCCTGGTACTGAAAAAAAAATAAAAATAAGAAAGAAAGAAAGAAACAGAAATGTCTTTTTACACTGGAGAAAAATGAAACTAACTAAAAACTCAGATCTATATGAAGAATGAAATGTGTCAACAATTTTAACATTGTAGTAATGCGAACATTTTATTTCTTTTGTCCATGGCTGCATATGTCTTGAAATAAAAAATGACATTACATATTGAACAATATTTTCAAGTAAAAGGCTTAACAATCATGAGATTATAGAAATAAAGCAATGAATGGAATTGTTTTTACAAATTTCTATTGTGAATGATATGTATAATATACATCCTATGTACATATTCTTCTTAAAATGAATCTTACTTGAGCACTAAAAAGTATCTACTTTATTGAAAATCAAAAAAGTTAATTAAAATGTGTTTAATTATGTAAAAAGAGATCACAAATGTAAAGAAAACCATATCAATAATCACATTAAATAAATAAGCCTGTGAATGAGGTAAGACTCCATATTAATATAAATGACTAAATGTATAAGTAAATCAGAAGTAAACTATCTTATGGTAAAATTATAAATAAAATATTAAATGGATAATAGGATTAGAAAGTAATTAATGGGTACAGAAAGTGTGTGAAGTACTATGAAGAAATAGGTCTATATGATTGCAAAGGAGTCCTCACAAATTTTAATTTTCCAGAAATAAAAGTTTCGCCCTCTGCCTTCATTTTGTTTAGAGTAGTTGAATCTTATTGTCTATTTATATTCAAATTATATATCAACAAAAAAGTAAAATATAAACAACAAAAAAGGAGTGAGAAATAATTGTAATTTTCAATGCAAATATATGGCTTTAATAATTTTACATGTTAAAAGCTGTATAAATGCATTACATTGGTAATGGTTCTCATTAAAAAGTAAATGAATTTATCTAGGTTGAAAGGAAAGTATAATTATTTTTGAACTCTAAAAACAGAATTTAATTAGACATAATTTATATGAAAATAAAATGATAAAACTGAATAATATATATACAGTTTCAAGAGTTTTCTTGAATATCTTTCAGCTTCATTACTTATAATGTGTGAAATCCCCTGGTATCAACAGTTCATATGTCAGTAGGTTGGTTGCAAGTGTACTGCAAAAGCAGTTGATTTTGTAATGATGGTGCCTTAGTTTGATGACATAGCATCATTTATATGGTAGATAAATAATTCTGAAATTTCCATGGCTTGGTGTTTAATTTTTCTATATTTCTGTCTCTTTTTCTATCTTCGCATTTTAACTGTTAGTATTTTGTTCTTTTTCAGTACTACTTTACTTGTTTACAAAATTACAACTAGTAAAAGTACATTGTTGAATTTTCTTTTCTAGCACTGTTATTGAACCAGGACCTCACACTTGCCAGGCAGGAGCAGTGCCACTGAGCTAAGTTCCTAACACTATGTGTTGGATTTTTGGCAAGTTATTTTTTTTATGTTTAATAACTTCTCTAAAAAATCTAACTCAACTAGAAACACCTTCATTTTTAATTGGCTAAGCTTCAGCTGAGCCAATGATAAATTAATACAAAATACAGTCAAATCCAACACTCCAACACTTCAACCGATTGCACTAATGAAAGGTAGATGTGTCTAATTTAGCTCCTATTGAAAATATTTGTACACTGCTATTGCATTATCTTACTGAACTCTTGTTAACTCTTAGCCATCTATTTATAGTAAAAAAATGTCAAGTGTAAAAACTTTCTTAAAATATTCTCAGGTAATTATGCAAACTTTTACTTTCACAGATGAGAAAAGCCAACCTTCTAGCTGTGTTTTCATGCAGTAACTTTGATTTAATCATTCTTGTAATTCTTATATACTGAGGAGAAGACAGGAATATTAAGTGAAGCAGTTGATCTATGGCATATTTGTTTTTGATAATTTATCATCAGAGCATTTTGTACTTCCAGGATTCCTGTATTTACATCCAATTCTGTGGTGTGTGTTCTCATTAGCATAGAGAAACTTAAGTGCATCATTTGGGAAAATAAAATTCAACTTTTCTTCTTTTTGTAGGAATGTATAATTTTTGTTGCAGGAGACATTTTTGTTTTTCTTCTCTCCTGGGTGAACATAGAGAAAAATAGAGTATTGTCTTTCTTATTCTTTCCATTACTCTGAAAGTTAGTTTTTTCACAAATAGATACAAAACTGGAATTTACCCTAACCAAACATAGGGTAATGAGGAAAAAGCAGAAGTGCTTTAAATTTATTTTGTTTAAATGATAAACATAAACTTGATGCGAACACTGATCAGACAAAAAAGTTACTTTGAAATCAGGAAAACAGATGAGTACACAATCCCTAACTCATTACTCAAACTAACACCTTAACTAATTCACTTATGTTCCTAGTCATCAGTTCAAAAGTTGCTTTAACATAACGACATGAACTTGGATGCTCTTGGGTGGATAACTTCCTGGTTAAGCCAGTTCACTTTTATCCGAACTATAGAAACAATTGAAGATAGGCACACAGTAGATGGTTCAGTAAATCTATACTTAGCAGCTTAATGGACTCTGCTTCCTTTTGAGAGGTTAACTTTAAAGCCATGTCATTTAATGTAGGATAAATTTACTATTTGTAATGTGTTTATAACAAAAGTCCAAATTATCGTGGTAGCTCCTAATGGATTTCTGTAGCGTGGCAATTTATAGAGCTCTCTTTTATTAAAAAGCTCATCAATATATTCACCTAACCTCAAAGAAATTTGTATAACATCAAAGAATGAGTAGTTTAATTCATGTTTTGGGGATTCCTTTTTTTTCTAGATGTATCTTTAAAAATTCTACAAAATGAATTACAGCAATTTACTAAGTGGCCATACTGATGCACACTCTGGGTCATTAAACAAGGCTTAATGGACAGTGTTATGATGTATGTTAAGATTACCTCCCCCCAAAGTTTCACATTCTCATTCTGACATAGGACTTCTAAGTGATATATGAGAAATGACATGACTCCCAACCTGCTAGATGTCTGATGTGTAAGTTTGTGTTCCAAAAAAAAAATCAAAGAATGATTTCTGAGGAATGACAGAGGTTGAGGGTAGGAAATATATATTCAGAGAAAACAGCTCTTGAGAGAGTCAGGGATGTCTCTGTAAAATGAGTGGCCCATGAGAACACTTCCTACAGGAAGCTTTATAGGGCAAAATCACTAGGCAGGTACAAAATCATGAAGTGAATCAACCAATGAGACCACAATTAAAGTCATTACATAAAATTTATCCAATGGGAAGTCAGTCATATAGCACATAATACTTGGAAATAAAAAAGAGCCTTTAAGTGGGCTGGGGATTTATCTCAGTGGGCTGGGGATTTATCTCAGTGGTTCCTGTGCCTATCAAGTACAAGAGCCAAGATTGGATCCCTGGTAATCACATACAACAATACTGGGCATGGCAACTCATGCCCCCCAGCAATCACTACCACACACTGCAGTGCTGGGTGTGGTGGCTCACACCTATAATCCCAGAATTTGGGAGGCAAAGGCAAGAGTATTGCTGTGAGTTTGAGGCTGAGCTCAGGGCCAGCCTGAACTACAAAGCAAGAATTTGTCTAAAAAAAAAAAAAAAAAAAAAAGAGCCTTTTAGGAAAAGATGAATCCAGTGATCCTGGTCACCCAGTCAGGTAACTGATGCCTACTTAGATGGACTGGGCCAGGCCATACTAACCATACTTTATATTGCTTACCCCAGGTAGGTAGGCATTTGATGTATGTGAGCACTGTCCTGGAGGCCTGGTATTCAAGGAATGCATCACAAACCAGAGTTGTAGTGTGTTCTCTCTTGCACACTGAATTCTTGAGGTCATAGACCTTTCTGACTGCCTATAATATTTCTTCCTATCTCAGCTGTCTATAGTAGGTGGGGCTTTTGTCAGGTATTTGTTATAGGCTGTTTCTAGGAGGTCAAAACTTGCTTTTTTGTTTGATCAATATTAGCTAAGAAACTATACTTGTGCTCTTATGGTTTGACTGTACTCAAGTTGTACTGGTATGTGCCTTGTGATTTTACTCTGTAGCTAATTTGTAGAGAGGCTGACTCAGTGATAACGCCATCTTGAGCCTGTCTTGTCTCTCAGGAGCTATCCTACTTCCTATTAAACCTTTCCAGCTCTTAACCTCCATTGGTCTTTGGAATTCATTCTTTGATTAAAGGGACACAGACTCAGTAAACTTGACATATAACAACTTATATTTTCCCCTCTATCAATAGGATCAAAATGGTCAAGGTATTGTCAATGCATGTATCAGTTTCCAAAAATGAATATCACAATCCCAATATGCTAATATGCTCTTTAAAAATAAATAAAATATAATGCTACAGAATATTTTATTTGAATAAAGATATGATTGAGTTTATTCATTTTTTATTTATGCATGAAAAAGATCTACATAGCAATGTCTCAGGAAATGGTATGATATCAGTAATAAAATTGTCCATACCTGACCTATATTAATTTGAAGATTCATGTACTATCCTAGATATATTACCTTCTATAATGCATAGTGCACATTTAACATTAAAATTTACTTATTTTTTTCTGCATTTTGGAATTCTCTTCTCCATTTCAAGCCTCTGAAATGTTAATCGGGTATGACTGTTCTTTGTCTCTCTGTCTCTGCAGTAGCCCTTATAAATGCACATACTCTGTCTTCTATTACAGATAATTATGGACATTTCAGTGCCTACCACTAAAATTGATTTCCCTCAGGGCAGAGGTTGCATGTGAATCAATATCACATCTCCATCTGCACTTAGAAAAAGATCTTTTACATTATGAGGCTGTATTGGCTTGTATGTAATTGTGAGATGTTTTCATTTTACCCTGTCCTACCACACAGGTCTTAAAAGGTTGGTGATAGCAACCAGTGATTTTCTGAAATTTCTTAATGCCACACTGTCACAGTTAAAATATGAGCTCTCATATGCTTCCAAGTAGTAATTCACATGATATATTAGAATAATTTCTGACTAGGTAGGATTTCCATTGTTAAATCAAAAGTGATTGAGAACAGGCTCTGAAAAAATTATTTAATAACCTCTCATGATGTTTCAACCTAAACATCTTATTAGTACCTGCTTGTGGTTACGCAATGTTTGCATTTCCTGTGTGGAGTTGGCACATGCTCATGACACATCTTGGTTCCTTTTTTCATTCCTCTTCTTTCTGTTGACCTCCTTCCCTTTGGAGAATCTCTATTTTACTTAAAATGCTATGCATTATTTTTATTTTATTTGCTGATACTGAACTTCATGTTTACATGACTTTTAAAAATTATGCTATAGAGAACAATTTCTACTGTTTAAAAAATGAGCTTTCATAAAGTTTAAGTTAGGCGCAGAAGTTCAGTTTGAGGCAGAAACAATTGAAACCTTGCTGCTAAAAAAATACCCCATCAAAAATGTAAACTAATTTTCTTTATTGGATTGGAAGGAAAGAAAGGAAAGACAATTACCCAGAAGAGTATATATAGGATTCAGAGTGACAGTATTTTTTCTATAAGTTAAAATCCCCACAGCCCCTATGCCCAGAAGATTTGAGTGGAGGCAAGTACTGGACAGGACACAAAGTAAGAAATGAAGACAATTTTTCACATTACAAACCAAATACATACCTTACATCAAGTTGAAGGTGATATAGACAGCTCTAAATTGGATCATTACCAAGAACTGACTGAGAACTTGTTTTTATCAGTCTTCCTAAAAACCAAGTATATAACTTGAACTGTGTCTGGAATTCACAAGAACACAAATTCTTTAAGGTTCCCTCAGCAGTGGCAGGCTCTATTTATGGAACAACTGCCACAGGTACAGATGCTGGTGATAATGATCAGTGAACTCACTTATTGTCCCTATGGATTTAATATATTTTTCAAACTTGTACAAAGGTCATCAGTAATGACCATCTCCATTGCCTTGAATTTATTAATTAGTAACTGGAGAGGGCCAGGGATTTAGCTCAGTGGTTCCAGTGCCTGTCTTGCAAGTGCAGGGGCCCAGGTTTGATTCCTGGTCACCACATAATAATAATGGGCCTGGAGACTGACGCCTATCAGTAATCAGTACCACATACCACAGTGCTGGTCGTGGTGACTCATGCCTGTAATCCCAGCACTCGGGAGGCAGAGGCAGGAGGATTGCTGTGATGTGAGTTTGCGGCTGAGCTCAGGGCCAACCTGAACTACAAAGCGAAACCCTGTCTCAAAAAATAAAATAAAATAAAATAAAATTAGTAACTGGAGAAAACAGAATGTACCCTGTAGCACCTTCCTTTCAGTAACCGTGGTTTTTTGAGGTCAAAGTTGGAGTGTTTTGAATGCAATGTATAGTATGTACTCCATAGGAAATATGGAGAACTTTGAGCCTACATCTGATAAGTTTTGCCACAGCATGGTGTAACCATGGCAGACACACTAAAGCAATAAATGAAAATGTACGAGGTTCTTTCATTTTTCCATAACTCTCTCACAATATTTCTATTTTTATCATTACTTGTTTAAACCTATGAATGACATCCTTTTAATTCTTCCTTTGCTTTGTGACTTAGAAGATCTCCAGTATATTGACCTATCAACAATAAAATATAGAAATTCATTATAATAAAACCTACTGTGACATTATTTAACAAGTTAATTATCCTATTAATGATAACTAAATGTGGTATTTTGTTTTAATATATTCTTAAAATTTTGAATGAAAATTAAAATATTATAATAAAATAGTTCTATGTTATAGTATGTCCTCTACAGGGAAAGAATCACTTGGATTGCTGGGAATATTCTACTGGAATCAATACAAGCTTTTTTAATCTTAGGAGGCCATTTAACCATGCAGTAACCATAGACAGGTTGAGTAACTTTTTTTCTTTGTAAATCTAAAGCAGAGACATTATATTAAATGTTCTCTAGTGATCTTTCCATCATTTAATTTGTTATCTTTTTACAACATTAAAACTGAACTTTAAAGTTTTTCTTTTCTCCAGCTTTATATTCTTTCCTTGGGTGAGTTTATTCAGTTCTATAATGAAATATTATTACTCATGAATAGGTTTATGTTTAGCACCAATCTCTACACTGCAATAGAGACTTGGGAACAGAATAACTATGTTGAAATACCCAGGCTCCTTTCTTCGGCATTTAATATTTAACCTTACCAAAACAAAATTTGTGGTCTTTCACCCTTTCATCAAGCTGATTCCTTTTATTCTCCATCTCAGTGATTTATGAATAATAAAACCTGTTCTTGGATTTTAAAAATTCTTCCATTTCTCACATCCCACCAATCAGCAAACCATTTACATTAATTTCAAAATATATCTCACATCTATCCATTTTGCTCCATCTCCTTAGCAACAATCTTTGTCCAGCTCACTGTAATCTCTCATTTGAAATGTTTACCTCCAAAGGAGACTGTATATGGCCAATTTTTATACCTCCCTAAACACTGCAATCATTTTTCTTTCCTGGCTTCTGTACTTACTTACATGGAATACATACTTATTTAAATACCTGTGTAATTGGCCTTTTCTTCTGTGGTAACTGCTGCATTCTTTAAAAGCATACTAGGCTCCATTCTGATTTCTGTTCTTTGAGTACACTGCTTTTTATCCTTGGCACATTACATTACTCTTTAGGTAGCAACATAAACATTGCCTTCTCTGAAATTCCTTCCCTCCTCCTCATCTCTGAAGCAACCTTGCTGCTATGCACAGCCCATTGCCTTACTGGGTTATCTTGCTGCCCTGATATTCTTCCACCTGCCCCTCCAAACCCACACTACCTTTTCTCTGCTTTCCCAGCTTCTTGGAGAGACTCCTGTGAAACTTTGGGTCCTGGTTGGCATCTGCTCCTGAGGAACTCAGGCCAGTCAGAACCAGAGAAAAAGGCAAAGCCAAAGAACTACTCTGTGTCCCTCCTTGTGAAGTTTGCACAGTAATTGTGTCCCTCAGACAAGGTCCCTGTTCCTTGGCTATTGGACAACTTCTCACTGTTTATCTGTGTCTGGTGGCTAAGGGTGATTATAGATCTGAAGTCATTATTATAAGTTATCAAGCCTTATCTGGTAGTTTCACTAAGCTGATACATTTGCAAATAATCCCTTGTTTCAAACAAAACAAAAATCAAGAGCAATTCTCTGCTCCATTATGAGTGTTAATGACATTTGAGTGGGCTTGGGCAGGGATTTAGTTCAGTGGTTCTGGCACCTGTCTCACATTTGAGTGGGCTTGCAATTTACTAGTGGGATCTGAGTGAATTATTTTCTTGATTTCAATAATAGTATGATAATGACATGGAATATTCTTTCATTTATTAGATTTTTAAATAACTCTGCCTCCTACTAAAATATAAACTCATGAACCTAAGCAAATTTCTTTTATCATTCCATCTATATTTTCTTTAGTTTGAGTGTATCATTAAGAAAGCATCTAGCAAGTACTTTTTAAATAAATGACCCAAGAACAGAAATTAGATTAGTATGTTAATTTAAAAACAGTCTAAATTGGAGTTAATATTTAAGTTAATATTTAGAGCAGAAGGATAATTCAGTAACTTCAGGTTACAAATTAATATACTTGTGGCTATATTGATTATTGTAGAAAAAAATCAAATGTTTAAATTTTGTGATGTCAAAGATGTAAGTAGTTTAAAAGAAATTAAATTTTAGCAAGAAATTTTCAGTTTTCTGTAGATACTTTGCATCACATAAGCATGTAATTTAATCATATGCAATCACCATCCAACTTTTCTGTTTTTGCTCATCAAACTACCTTATGTATTGGTTATCACGCAGCTACTCCATGTGACCCAGTTGACCAGTCTGTCGAAGGCAGAATAAACTGCTACTAAACACATAGCTTCCATCTACAAAAATGTGAGTCGCTGCAAACAGTGACACCAGAAGTGCCTTGAAAATAGAGATGAAAGATCCATCTTATTATTTCAAATCTTTTTTATGTGCCTTACAACAGCAAAGACTTTTCTGACAAGTGTTGCATTTTCTCTTCTCTGACTGACAGCCTAATCTCCAGGGAGGGCCGAGTTTTCAGGGGATCAGTGTTATGCTTTCTGTTCTCACTGGCTGCCAAGCCGCCAACAGAACTGTGGTTAATATAAGGAAATAGGATAGGGTTTCAAGACTTCTGGCAGCACTAGGAAGTTAGAGAGAAAACTCTCAACTTTGTTATATGGCATGAGTAGAGTCAGTTCCTTATTGCGGACATTTACAGACAGAAGTCTTACTAGTTGAATGAGAAAATAAAATTGCCACCTCTTGAATTTTGTCTCAAACTCAATCCAACTGGCATATATTCGCTTCAGTATAATCACTGTATATGTATATCTATATCTTTATTGTTTTTAGTGCTTCACATTTTTCAATAATTAAAATATTTATTTCATTTATAGATGAAATGTATTGTTTTAATTGAATAATATTATCATAAAAAGTATCAAAATCTCCAAGTAGACTATAAAATACTAAGTAATATACTTATTTACTATGAAATACACTACACATAGGTAGGTAAAGGATATGAAGTAATAATTTCTCTCAAGTTCTATTGTTTACTTTAATTTTCATTACTTTTGCTCATATGTAGTGTCCAATTTTTCTCTACTATATGTTGACATATTTATATATTCTATGGCTATTCCTCATAGACTCTAAATACATTTTAATGCATAAAGTGAAGATGAATATATTGTATGCTTTGACCTCATTCTGAAAGTTCTGAGACATAAAATATAGCTGCTTTGCTTGGAAATAGAAGGTCCATACTACAGTATTTCACATATAAGTAAAGACTGAATGTATTTTATTATATATTGAATTTCAAACAGTTGAGTTTTATAAAATGGTTTTGCATCCTTTAAAACTATGGAAAGACTGAAAATTTAATTCATTTTAGCCTCTGTATGACATTAAGCAGGTAGTATTTGTAAATATGAAATTAAATTTAAATTTTTCTTTCCTTTACTTTTTAATGAGCCTGAACTGAACTAGAAACATCATCTGTGCAATCACTTGATTTTTTTTTTGTTTGTTTGAAAATACCTGTAGCATAATTTTGATCTATTTTTCAACGAGTTAAAAGCTGGTATATTATAAGATTTTAAATATGTTACTGAGAGGTGCAAAAACCTTTAGGAAATGAGTTCAAAAGGAAGATTAGGTAATTGAAGGCAGCATCTTGAAGTGAGTATTAGGACCCTGGTGCTTCCACTTCCTTCCTTCTGCTTCCTGCTTGTCATGAAGAGAGCAGGTTTGCTCCTCCACGTGCTATCTGTCATAGTTCCTGAAGAACATAGTGCCAGGTTTCCATGGACTGAAATCTCTGAAACTATGAGTCCTCCATTAAAGTGAAGTCTCACAGGTATCTTACCACAATGAAGGAAAGGTAACTAACACAGAAGGATGCTTCAGGATCCCAGATTCTCAATAATCAAATTATTTTTAATAATACACTGGAAAATTAAATGCCACAGAATTACAGAGTCATAGTCTAGTATGCTGTGAATTGCTTTCAAGAGGTATGCATTAGGTTTGGTATTAGGTTTTGAAATGGGATCACAGGGACAAAGTGATACAGTCTTTGGATTTAGAGCCATGTGGCTTATCAGAAAAGATATAAAGCATAAAGAATTTAATTGTTTAAGGCAAAGGAGTAGTTAGAAAGTAACATAGGCATGAAGAAAATGCAGTATCTAACTATAATGAAAGAATTTAAGAAGTATTTGAATTTGAGTTTTAGAGATGAGATCTGAGCAATCTAGTAAAACACTGGAAGATGGGAAGGAGCATATTTCTGGATAGAGATCTATAATTTTTAGATCTTCTGAAGCATGAGAAGGGACCCTTTTTCAGAACATTTTAGTATTTTTCTTTTTTGAAATCATCTTATTCATGGTTGAGAAGGATTCAATTTGGGAAAAATATAATTACGCCCCAATTTCAGAATCTTTTATGCCAGAGAAATAAATATGAAGATACTTAGCCAGTTTTTTGAGAGGAAATTTCATAACTAGACATTTACCCAGCAAGACATCAGCTGTAGGGAGTTTTGGAGACAGAAGATCTAACAGCACTTAAAAGTCTTTTGTTGATTTTAGCAATAGTGGTAGAGTAGAAGTGTAGCAGAAGTTGAAATATATGTGAGAGAAAATGCATGTTAGAGAAAAAACAGGTTTAGCCAGATAGGGAATGTCATATGGCAGGGAGACGGAGGTGTAGATAACTACTCCTAAAAAATGTAAGTGTTCCATGGGCAAAAGAAAGAAAAAGAGAAGGCTACTACTCAAATAGTGAAAGAGGAGGATGCCAAAGGGAAAAGCCTGCATATAAATGCTTCTTAGATGTTGTCTCCAGACAGCAAGAAGCTGAGGAAAGAGGGAGTGTTGTGCTGCATTAGAAAAAAACCCAGATGCAAATATAAAGGTTTGGTATATGATGCAGCTGACTATATCAGAAAGTTCAACTTAGCAAATATCATGTTTATTGAGGCAAAAGAGAGAGGTGATCAGAGATGCTCCTCAATTTTAGTTATAATCTTACTTATAACCAATATTCTAAGCAAGGTGAAGACTGATATTTGAGTGCTTTGTTGGTAGAAAGAGGCAAGTATAAATGTCACTATTTCTAGACAAAGTAATAAAATGTGTATAAGGAAATAAGAACAGAACAAAGCATCTGACAAAGTATTTCTTTAAAAATAAAAATGAAATTTTAATCAGTAGAAAGAAAAAAATTGAAAATGTGTCATTGATAACACAAGGGTTGTGAGGAGGTAGGAAGTTTAGTCACATTTGAAGTTTCAGTAGCAAGAAATTAGCTTAAGTCAGTCCAGGAAAACTAAAAGCCAAAGAGGAAAAAATGTGAAAATCGATAAATTGCTATTTTAGTTATGGAAAAACTTGAATATTTTCATTTAAGAAAGTAGAAAAATGGGAAAGTTTCCATAAAGTTGGGAATATCTATAAAGTAAGGAATGAAAGTGGGCTCTATGTTTAAAAAATAACAGTTCAAACGAGGACAAAAGCATTTTGTCAGTTCTACTATGGACTAATACTCAACCCATATATAAAACAAACAATTGTACCAGTTATTAAGTAATATAATGATATGGGCATGTAAATGACTGCTATCTATTTGCCTAGTTTATTCACAAGTCCTGTAACTAAAGTATTACAAATGTATATAGAGCTGGTTAACATGAATATTTTAATGTCATTCTTGGCTTCATCACAATACAGTTGGCAATAGCAAGGATTTATTTGCATCATGAGTCAGAGCCATTACTAGCATCAGCCTTGGAGATTATAACTCAGTGGAAAAACATCAAATGTCTGAATAAAGTTGAGATACTGTAATAATCATTGCTACACAGCACTGAAAATTTCGAGATCAAAGAGATTAATATATTGTTGATGATGGAGAATTAGTTACCATCTTTTACTTCATATTCTCATTTTGAGATTTCCTAGAAAAACCTGAAACCAGAAAGGAAATTTATCTATAAAGGCCCCATTAAAAGTGTTCTATGAATGGCTGGGCTAGGCCTGTGTGTAGAGGCCAAAATTCCTGTATAAGCAGAAACATGAGAGGAGCGAACTGCCAAATCCTCTTTCTCTCTGCCCTGCTGTCTTAATTTATAACTTTGTTGGAGTCTGGTGAAGAGGACACAGCCAGAATCCTTGTGGCAAACTCCAGTGCCCCCTGAATCCCACAGCAAAAGGATTAACAACCAAAAACAACAAAGTCAGAGCCTTGAGAAAAAAGCTGAGTCCAGCTCAACTCTTGCTACTCTGAGTAGCAGCAGCAGAAGCCAAATACTGCAGCAGCAGAAAGGGGAGCAGAAGAGTCCATAACTCAAGCTCACTGCACCTTTATTTGGTACCAAGCCTTCAACCAATAATCCTAGTATGCGTAAAATAGGGCAGTCCCACAATAATCCCTGTAGTTGAAGATTACATAGGCAGGACAGACATCCTTAAATTCCAGTAAGTCCCAGTAAGTTTTAAAGCCAATAATCCTAGTGCAGTAGTCCTTGTAATTTAAAATCCCCAGGGTGGCACAGATATCTGCAATAACCCCAGTAATTGATCTCACAGTTCCCAACATAACTTTGTCTTCCAATATTAAGCAATTATTTTTATTTTCATTTATTTATTAATACTGGAGACTGAACTCAAGACCTTGCACTTGCAAGACAGGCACGCCACCAGTGCGCTAAATCCTCGACCCTAAACAATGATTTTTTATAAGCAACTGCTTGTTGGAAGCAAATGCTTAAATTGGTATTTCTATGTAATCCAATTTTATGCTGTACAATAGAATGTGTCTTGAGAGAAAATATGAACACCCACTTTGATTTATTTATAGAATTAAACTGGAACTGAGAATGTGTCATTAAGTAAATAATTTTGATGAACCTATTTTTAAATTATTTTAATATGTGATGAAGCTAGAGAGAGAAAAAGGGCGAGAGAGAGAAAAAAAATCTAGGAATTTAAGAGTTCTTATTTTTAGTGATTGTGTGGATAGGTCTTTCAAAACAATTAATATTATTAAAATACTCATTATCTATGATCTATTAGTTACAGTATTGTGAGTAGAATTATACTAGCATAAAATTCCAAAGAGAAATTTACATTTCCATTTGTTATGTTACTCATTGGCAGTGTTTGTAGTTATTGAAATTGCCACTTATTTTTCTGAGGAAACCTTTAATAATCTTAGTTCTATTCACCTTGCATTGAATGATATTACTGATGCAAGTAGTATTAATATAATCTTTTGTATATAGGCTTGTGTTCTTGAATGCTGCCTGAAGACACTGTGATGATACATAGTACTAATAACTGATTAAGTGATTTGTCCCCTCACATCCAAGCTTGCTGATATGTGACATGGTGCTATATTATTAAAATGCTACTGTATGGGATGCACTTGGGCACAATGTGATTAGAGAGTACTTCCCTAAGTGATATATTTCATCTTCACAGAGATAGATAAGGCTAAGAGTGCCCATTGAAAACCAGTCTGTTTCTTTTTAAAAAATAAAATCAACTTTAACACTCCTTAACATTTCAGATTAAAATATGTATATCATAGATAGAATTCCAAGTGATCTAAGTTTATACTAGTGAATTTATATCTACATATATACCTATATCTATGTCTATTTATATCTAACTTCTACTTATATAGAAAGCGCTCTGAGTAAAATATTTTGTGTTCAAAAGCAGAGACATTGCAGATTGGCTTATAAGATGAAGAGTGGGCTGGGGGATTTAGCTCAGTCGTTCTGGCTCCTGTCTTGCAAGCACAAGGACCCAGGTTCGATCCCCGGTAACCACATACCATACTGGACGTGGAGACTCATGCCCAGCAGCAATCAGTACCACATACCACAGCGCTGGGCATGGGGGCTCACGCCTGTAATCCCAGCACTCGGGAGGCAGAGGCAGAAGGATTGCTGTGGTGCAAGTTTGAGGCTGAGCGCAGGGCCAGCCTGAACTACAAAGCGAGACCCTGTCTCAAAAAAAAAAAAAAGATGAAGAGTAATTATGAGCTTAGAAACAGGAAAATTTCCTATGTAGTTTAATGCCTCTGTAAGACTATATAAAATACAAATGGATGGCTGTTGTTTCCAACTCATATTTGAAACAGGTATGTACAGCATAGGGAAAATAAGGACAGATTAGTCTGAAATTACTGAGATTCAAGTTAAAGAGTAATAGATAACATTTTCTACACTTTGTACAAATGACATTAGAACCATTCCAGAGAATTTGCTAACATGTAAAAAATATGATATTTAAATATCATCCTTATTAGACAACCCAATCTATAGAAGTTTAAGGATTGCAGAAAGTGTAAAGATAAAAAGGCAAAACATTAGGCAAAAAGACCCACAAGGAGAAAGAAATATATATCCTGAATTCCAATCTGAATGAGAGATTTCCATGAAGATCAGTAGGTAAATTAGAAATGCTTATAAAAGAAGAGACCAGAGTTAAGGAAGTGTAAGACTGGGGTTCTGGGAGGAGAGAAGTAGAGTCAGAGAACACTGACCAAATTTGGCTGTATCTTAAGGACTGGTATCAAGTAATTTGACTCTCAATTATTTCTATTAATTGGAAAAACATAAAGAAGAAACCTAGAGCAGCCTATTACTTCAGGGAAAGCAGACAAAGTGGGAGTTGCCTATGCTTCCAGACTAGCTGGGCAAATGTTTACATTTTTCCTTGGTCTCAGAGATACGGCAATGGCCCTAAATTGATTGCTAGCACTGAGGCTTTTTGAAAGCACATACTGAGGTGGACATGCTACGAAGTCTGTTATTAAACACCACAAAAGCAAACTCCACATTGTGTGATGTATTCTTTAAAAGGCACGAATTGACTGGGTGACGTAAAATGCTAACTTACATGAGCACACTGTGTGTCAGATTTTTTTGGAAAAAAGTATCTTTTCTAGATTTATTTCTGAAGAACATACAAAACCAGTGCATTTAAGAGATGTTCCAGGCCAGGGATTTAGCTCAGTGATTCCTACTCCTGCCTAGCAAGTGCAAGGTCTGGGGTCGGTAACCACATATAATGACAAGTGTGTAGACTGAGCCCACCAACAGTCAGAACCACATTCTAAGGGTGTTGTTCACTACTGTAATCCCAGCACTTAGAAGGCAGAGGCAGGAGGATTCCTGTGATGTGAGTTCAAGGCTGAGCTCAGGGTCTTACAAAAGCAAGACCCTGTCTGAAAATAAATAAATAAATAAATAAATAAATAAATAAATAATAAATAAATAAATAAAAATTGAGAGAATGCACAGATAATTTAAAGTATTATTTGAACTTCTCCCTGCTTGTATTACACTAAAAGACAAAGTAATTTGAAAAATAATAGCTTGCCTGTTTTCATCTGTCACAAACAGTTCACAATCTGAAATTTATAGGATTTACACAAGAAGTAAGCCATACTAGGTTTAAGGGATCAGAGAAGCAAATCCTCTAATAGCCCATCTTGCCCCAGAGAGGGAGCCATGTACTAGAGAGATCCCCTGCATTACCCAGAGGTGTCTGTGAGGAACACTACTCATCTGGCTGCTGCAGGTCTGTGACTGATCCGAGTTGGATCAGGGATCCAAGACTGCTCATATCTGGTGTGGTGACTCACTGAGGGGAGTGGGCCATAGAAAACTGATGGCTGTTATGTCTGGTTAAAAGTAGAGGGGCAGAAAGAAAGGAGTCTTCCAGAAGCCTGGCTGTGTCCATCACATTTAACTGGAATGTAGGGAGATTGGGGATATAAACAGTGCTCCTAGACCCAACCAGCCTCACATCCCCTCTTTTAGGAAGAGGTGGATGTAGCATCTCAGTGGTGGGGGTGAAGGAGGATCACCAGGTGAGAGCTCGGGTCAGGCCTCTGGCTGGAGCCCAGGTAAGTCACCAAGGCCTAGTCCCTTGGAGGGGACAAGAGGTAGTGAAAACAAGTGAAGGGAAGAGATGTGGCAGGGAAAAAGTGGAGCTCAGGGCCTTCTCTGTCTCATTAACAGCCCTCCTTAAGGTGTTAGGAGCATTAACCAGAAGCTACACGTGGAAGCACTCAGTGTGCAGAGACCTTGGGGAATATGAACTAAGTTTTCAAGAAATGAATCTTACCAAGAAACACAAAAGGAAATCTGGAGACAGAAAAGTCCATAAAAGCTTCCAGCAAGTTTTAGATGACCATTAAAGCAATAGGTCACTAAAGCCAAGGTCATTTCTTAGGACAAGTATGTCTCAGTTCCAAAGCTCACCTGACCTATCGACCTGAGTTCAGGAGATAAGTCAGCCCCAGAGGATTCACAGCCTATTATGAAGATCCGCATGTCAGGTTTCCTGGAGTAGCTAGTGCTCTCATCCCCAAGTCTCAGAACAGAGCTTTCTGCTATTTTAAGTAACAAAAAATTATGCATTAAGCAGGTGTCCGCCAGTGGTGTTTTTACATTTCAGTGAAATGTAGGGGAAGGAAAAAGATTTCATAGTAGACAAAGTGTAGATATTTTACCCTGGGGCAATGAGAGAAATAATGGAAATTGATGAAACGTTACTCGGGTAAGAGAGTTTCAATGCAATTTCTGTTTTAGGAAGAATACTGAAATGGTGGGAACAAGGGATGTTGTGGCTAGGTCAAAATTCTTGATTTTATAGCATAAAGTTTCAGTGTGAAGAACTAAGGCTCAATATCATCGTGCACTGGAGAAAAGGATTTATAAAATCCCCCCATTAGCTATTTATAAAAAAAAATTGAGGTAAAAATGATAAGCCCAATCTTTCTCTATCCTCAGTAGTAAAAAAATACTGAATCCTTTTGTGATGCAAAGATGTACGAGTAAAGAGTCCCAAAGTCAATCACCAGATGGGTGCAGGTTAGCATTTCAGTTGCACATTAATATTTCCTAAGACAGAATTGAAGCTGGGATGTCTAAAACTAAAATTTTAAACATTTTTTTAGTTTATTTATTCAGAGAAAATATTTCAAACTATTAATTGCAAACTATTTCATTAAAATGGGAGATAGCCATAATGTACAGATAAGTAGAGAAAAAGATAAAATGTGTGTATGTTTATTTGTCCACTTAAAATGGTGTGATAGTTTTATTTTTATTGGTATTTTATTTTGCAGTACGCAATAGAGAGTTGGTATATGCATGTAACTGATTTGATTTTTTGTGATAGAAAATAAAACACTGAGAACCAGGTGCTTAGTAGCAGGATTAAATGAAGGGGGTGACAACCTGCTGGGCTGCTCTGAAAATGATGAGAAGCCATCAGACTCAGTGTGCAGTTGGTTATAGACAGTGCTCAGGAGAGCACTGTGTAACTTTCTGATTGTGGGTTCAGGTGTGACAGAGTGGTGACATAAATGGGTTGTGGCAAGGCAAGGGGAATTATGGGAAGAGAAGAGGAGCTTTGGCAGGAGTGCCATGTTGACTTTGTTCTATGTTGTCAGAAAACAGGAGCATTATGGGAAGGAGCTCTTGGTGGGAGCTCCATATTTGATTTTTCCGGCACCAGCCAGAAATATCACCTTATTGGACCTCTCATCCAACCTTTCTTCCCTTTCCTTTTTATTGATCCCCTTCCCATTTATAAAAGACCTATTGCCCTTTTTCCGATTAACTATCTTTTACTTTGCTTTTATTTATTTCTGAGTTTCTCATGTAATATAAACCCTGTAACATTTAAATCTGCACGTCTCATTTCACCTTCCAGTACAATGGGTTTACACGTACAGTAATGATGAAAGTTTCCATTAGTCACTCACAATACCAATTATTAAATTCTTTATACTTTTTAAAGTTATTTTAACAAAAATGACAGTTGTATACATTTGTGGTACATAATTGATTAGATTTAGTCTTAACATTTTGTTTCATAGCATATATTTACATCTGTGCATATCTACATTGATGCATTTATTAAAAATGTCATCTTTTTTATATATTTCAAAATAGATTTCAGGTATCTAGTCTGTTCAGGAAAGAACACAAATAACTCACTGTAGTTATATGGTTTGGACTTACTCATGCAGTGAGGGTGAGAGAAGACTCACTGTGGTAAACAATATGAAAGCTCAGAATCTTGGAAAGACTTAAATGTAGAATTTGGATTGGTATTAAATGAATTTGGGTAGAGTTCAAGGAAATAGACCTTTACTCTGAATTGAGAAAAATATCTTGTTTGACAATATTAACAATTTTTATGTAAAAGACAAGAAAATGAGGAAACCAAAGTTATAACTGGCAAGGAGTCAGTAGTCAAATAAGACAGGAAAAGAAAGTGTTTGATATTTTAGAGGTTTAATAATGACCTGGATTTGTCTGTGTGTACAAGAGATAACTAAACAGTCTCAGTTTTAAATTTCTGTCATTTCAGCATGGTCACATGACTGAGTCACCTTTTGTGATGTGTATAGAGGTTGCTTATGTTGAATAAGAGAAAACTATAATTTTGTTATAAACACCAGGATGTCTCCTAAGAAAGCTGATGGTAAGTCTTAGTGTCAGGTCAGTTGCCTGGTGTCAAGGGATAGATACTTTTATGTTTTACAGTACATATTCCCTTAATAGTTAAGTATGTATATCCATTAGCTACAGTCTAGTATTACATGCTCTTATCATTTTCTTTCAAGGTAGAAATATCTATGATATTTGCTTCTTACATAACGTTTCTTTCAGCACAGTTTTACAAGATAAATGCACAATATTGAATATAACAATTCTTTAATGTTTGAAATTCCAATTGTTGATTAATATATTTCCTTCTCTGTGCTCTCTTTAACTTCAGTTCTAAAACTGCAACTACACAAAAGACTTTGATTTAGAAAAGAGTAGATTTTCCAAATAAAAAGATCAAAGTTCAAACAATAAGAAGTTATTGTTCTAGATATCCAAGGTCAGTTACCAGTGGTTGTCTCAATGAAGAGGTAATCAGCATATCAAAGTGAGAACACCCAGTGAAGCCACTTAGATGCAGCTTCATTTGTTAGATTTATCTTAGGAACGATCAAAAAGTACGTTTCTAGAAACAATTCAAATATACCTAATTCTCTACAAGTCAGTCATCTTCTATAATACATATCACTCCACACTTGTTCTTTCATTTCAATTTTTCATCACAGTTTGCTCTGCAGACTGCTCCATGCAGACAAGGCCCTCTAGTGTGTAATCATCACATGCAGTTAGTGAGAAAACTGAAAGCCATCTTTCCCCCTCCCTTGTTGACAGATCAGTCTTGCCTATCTAAGTGTGAATGTTGATATTTCTGATGCTGTCAAACACTTACTTTTCAGGAGTTATGTATTTTATACAAACACTGCACACAAGAACAACTCAAATATTTTAATCTGATGAGTTGTCAAGATATCTCTACAGAGTGAAATTCATTTTAATTTTACCTTTGTAAGAAAATCTGTAGCGTTTTCTCAAAATTTAGATGTGGTTTATAATACCAGGTGCAGGTACAGCATTTATGAAGGAAGGTTAGTGGCAGAAGGGTAATATAATGAGAAAAGAATCAAAATATGAAAAACAGACCTATTCTCTCCATCTGGCTGTCTAATTACTTTCTCATACCTGGGGTAAAATACATGACAACCACAAGTTAAAGGAGAAAAGGTTTATCTTTACTTACCAGTTTGTAGAGGTTTTAGTTTATAGATGGCTGGTCAAAAGCCAGGTGATGTATTGGCAAAGGAAAGACAGTCCATGACATGGTAGGCAGGAATTGGAGAATAAGCCTATCTTTCCTTTTTAATTCCATTCAGACTATTAGCCTATCAGTGGTGCCATCCTTACTTACCTTAGGTGGACCTTTCCATTATCCACACCCACCTAGAACTATGCAAAACCGATTCACCAGTGGAGTATGCAATTGTCACACATCTATAGTTCAGTACCACACACTGATTATCAGCCACCTTCCAAAAATCCTCACTGTTGGGATTATTGTGTATATGAATCTTTGGGAAGATATCATCTATCTATCTATCTATCTATCTATCTATACTATTACACTAATCTTAATAAAACATGTAGTTAAATATATTTAAGAAGCACTTATAATTAAATATGAAGTGAGTAAAATAATAAGTTATAATTAGACAATTCTCAATTCTGCCTTGCTACTTAAATTTTTCCCTATTCTGTTTTTCTTAGTGATACAGAATAAAGAGTAGTATTGTAAGAAAGAAACAACATTTTAGCATAGAGTATATTTTGTTTAAACATATAATTTAGAATAAGAGAAAAGTGAAGTTTGAAACCAAGATCTTTGGTTGTTACCTACTTGGCAATATTTTGAACATTTTGTGATTTACTTTGCTTTTAGTTTTTTAAAGATGAATTTAGTATCTAGTTTGTATGTTTCTAAAAATACTGAATTAAATATTTTCTGTAAATCATATAAAATAGTACATGCGACATAAAAAACAGTGCAAGTTCATGTTGTATATTTCAATTAATCTGCAAGAAACTCAAATTTATTCACTATTTAGGAATCAAAATCAGTCTTGGCATTAAAAAAGCATAGACCCTAGATTTTCTTCTTCTAAAGTTCACAACACCCCTTGATAACCAGCTTCACTTACAGATGGCTGGTAACACTATCTCCTGGGAATTATCTCACACAGGCAAATGTTTTTGCATACTCATCAGAAAGTAGAAACTCTCCCACAGGATGAATCAGAATTTGAACATGTAAGAAATTCCCATGCCTCCCATTTTCATAACAAAGCAAAACAAACTAAAGCAATTTAATTTTTACACTACAGTTCTGTAGAAATTGATCTCATTCATTTTAGAATTAATGATACTTAACAGTAAAGAAATAAACACTCAATAAAGAAGCTCCCTGAGAGATAAGGATTATCACTCATCAGAATTTCACCCATAGATAAGATAAAGTGAAGACAGAGACTAAAGATAGCCTCTGTAAACCATGAACTTTCATTCTGCATTAAGACAAACAATGGCCATAATGTTAATACCAAAACATATCAACTAAGAATAGGAAGAGAGTGTTGATATAAAAGTTATTAAAATATAATCATCAATTCTATTTATTCTAAGAAAAAAGACTATTTGTCTGTTTAAAAACTTGTCTACTTTTAATCAAATGACAACTCCACACAAATCCCTCTTTAACCTTACAAATAAAAAAAGAAATACAAAGTGAAGCCTATTATAGTGGAAGATTTTTCTAAGTGAAGTGGATGTCTTGGTGTGCCACCCCAAATTCCCATGAAAATCAGCATATACATTTGTTGTAGTCAGAGTTTTCCTAGAGAATAGATTTATTATGGGACATAAAATTTATAGAATTATTTTATAATAGTCACCCTAAAAATCAAATGCAGGGGAGTGAAAATATGTAAGCACACATACAGATCCAAAGAATCCAGCTAAACCTCTGGATTCCACAGCAATGTCTTGCACAAGTCCAACTGAAGGCCTAGAGTCCAGGGCACCATTCTCCCGGAGGCCACCAAGTGGCCTTGAACATGCAGGTGCAACTTATGCTTGACCACATTGAGGATCTGTATCAGGAAGGCCCAAGGCCAGTGGTGGAAGCTAGAAATACTGCTCTGGTAGGGTGAAGGATCTGTGCCACCAGGCTGAGCGACCTGCACTGGAGCCAGTAAGTGCTGCTCATGGTAAAGATCAGAGCTGTCCTTAGGAGAACAGCAGCCATTCCTGGCTATGTGGAGGCCTTGAGCTCCACTTACGAGAACAGCCAGTTTCACATCAGAAAAACCAACTGCAGCCAGCTTCTCTTAGAAAATCAACAGCCCACCAATCTTCCCCTCCAGTTCTCTTTTAATGCTGTTGGCAATGGTCCTTAGGTGGGTATTTCACATCCAAACCACACTGATTCAGTTCAGCCGGGCATTCCATGTGGACCATTATTTCACCTGGCACAATGTTGTTCAAGATTCTGGGCATGTTCACCGTGGACAAGGATTCTTCCTCTAGAAATTGCCCTTAGTTAATAGAGTTGTCTCATCCATGTTTAAGCGATCTTCAGTGGTAGCTTGAATCTAGTATTTGATTGATATGGGAGGACAAACACATGCTTCCCTGGACACTGTTTGGGTTGACTCTGAATCATTGTCCTAGCTTCCATTCTCTCTCAGGACAGTGTTCTGCTACAACTAAGGTGAAGTTTAAAGAAAGAGGATTCAGTTCATGATGAGCTGGCTCCACAGCAGAAGCTTCTTAATTGAGTGGCAAACTGCCTAGTCCATGATAACTGGGAAGTGGAGCGAAAGTAGTGTTAGATAGGAAAAGGCCAGAGATGAGACACAGACCCCAAGGTTCAACCCCCGTAATCCACCCAGACATGCCCAATATTGTTTCACCACTTTCCTTGTAGACTCAAAGCCTATCAGGTTTAACAATGTATCTTAACTATCACAAGGGTAAACTTAGTTTTTGCTTTCAAAGAATCCAGATGCTAGGCCAGGGATTTAGCTCAGTGGTTCCGGTGCCCGTCTTGCAAGCGCAAGGACCCGGGTTTGATCCCCAGTAACCACATACCATACTGGGCGTGGAGACTCATGCCCAGCAGCAACCAGTACCACATACCACAGTGCCAGGTGTGGTGGCTCACGCCTGCAATCCCAGCACTTGGGAGGCAGAGGCAGGAGGATTGCTGTGATGTGAGTTTGAGGCTGAGCTCAGGGTCAGCCTGAACTAGAGTGAAACCCTGTCTCAAAAAAAAAAAAAAAAAAAAAAAAAAAAGAATCCAGATGCTAGCAATTCTTTTGCTTAATTTTCATATATACATTTGCTAATTTAATCTTCCATTAATAACTTTCTGAGTGTCCACTGTATACTAAGTATTCTATTACTCAGAAACTCTTCCTGTATCCTATATTCAGTATCATTCAATGACAGCATTCTTAAGCCTTTTCCAATATGGAACATAGGCAGAATTCAGAGAATATATTCTGAGGCTGTAAATACACTATATTTACTGTTAAGAACAAATGCTGAGTGACACTGACTATTATCTTCAGGAAATGTTAAGAACTATCGCCCTGTGCATGTGTTTAGCATTTTAAAAAAACCCTGTTTACTCTTAGTCTCTTTGTTCCCTCTATCAGTAAGTCTGTTTTTTTTTAGTTTATATAATGATTACTGTACTTTAACTTTATTCCCTATTGTCTTATTTCTTTACACTAATTTTTTAATCTTTATTGGTACGTTAAATATACACATCATGATTGCACTCCATAATGGGGATTTGTACCAGTATAAGACACAACTTAATTCTCATTTTTTCCCATAGCCCTACCCACCCTACCACCCCCCCCATATACATAAAATTTGTTTCCTTACTTTTCTGTTACAATCTCAACATTAAGTCTGTTTTTATGCAACGTATTCTTTTTTGTTGACTATATCTATTGGAGGTTGTCTTAGGAGGCTGGTCAAGCAAGCTGCTCTGATTTGATGTCCTTCGTGTTTAGAAGACTGTGAACACACAGGGTAAAGATAGCTCTGTGGGAATATTTTGTTAAGGAACCCTGTTGAGGACACTCTGACAAAATCTTCCTGCTTTGCACTTGTTTTGTAAGGAAAGATTAAATTGTTAAACTAGCTTCTTTTTCATGCTCTGCTAAGTAAGGAGGGTAATCAGATGGTGATGGAATGGCACATTCCTTTGTCCATGTTCACTGTAATTATACAGTGGGTATTATTCCCAGGGAAAATCAGATTTGTCTTGGTCAGCCTAGACCTTTGGTCCCCTGGGCCTCTCTTTTCTTTTTTATGGTTTTTTTCTGGATTTGAGTATTCCTGCTCTGGTTTGCATAATGACAATATCTTTGTAGTGTATTTTGAAGTCAAACAATATAAGACTTCTTCCTTATTCTTTATATTAAAAAGAGCTTTGTTATGTGGGGATTTTTGTGGTTCCATATAAATTTTAGAATTTTCTCCTAGTTGTTTGTAAAATGTCATTGCTATTTTGCTAATTACTGTATTTAATCTATACTCGTTTTGGGTTGTGTGTCCTCTTCAAGTTCTTTCATTAACTTCTTTATTTTAGAATTTGTTCATCTCTCTGGTTACATTATTCCTAGAATTTTTCTTCTCTTTTGTATAGCTTTTGTAAATGGGGTTGATTGATTTATTTCTCTTCAGATAATTTATTTTTGATATATAGCAATACTACTGAGTTGGGTATAATAATATTATATCTTGAAACTTGGCTAAATCTGTGTATTCTAAAAGTTTTTTTGTTGTTGTTGAATCTTGGTGTTTTCTATGGATAATATAATGCTATCATGCTTTAGTACTATTAATATTCTTTCCTTCTTTTTTTTTTTTTTTTCTTGAGACAGAGTCTTAGCTTTGTAGTTCAGGCTGCCCAGAGCTCAGCCTCGAACTCACAGCAATCCTCCTGCCTCTGCCTCAGAGTGCTGGTATTACACATGTGAGGTGCCACACCCGGCACTGTGGTATGTGATACTGATTGCTGGTGGGCGTGAGTCACTACATCTAACCATTGTATGTGGTTACCGGGGATGGAACAGAGGACCTTGTGCTTGCATGGCAGGAGCTGGACCACTGAGCTAAAACCCCAGCCCTAGTAATAGTTTTATATAGATAGAATTAATGGTTAAATCTTTTTCCTTTTTTTTTTTTTTTTTGAGACAGGGTCTTGATTTGCAGCTCAGGCTGGCCCTGAGCTCAGCCTCAAACTCACATCACAGCAATCCTCCTGTCTCTGCCTCCCAAGTGCTGAGATTACAGGCATGAGCCACCATGCCTGGCACTGTGGTGTGTGGTGCTTATTGCTGCTGGGCATGAGTCTCCATGCCCAGCATGGTATATGGTTACCGGGGGATCGAACCAGGGTCCCTGCGCTTGCAAGACAGGCTCCAGAACCAATGAGCTAAATCCCTGGCCATAATAGTTAAATATTTTAGGAAATATATTTTCATCTTCATGTTTTGAGTCCTTATATGTTTACACATTAAATTTGACATATTCAATTGTTCTGGGAAATCTTAACTTTGATTGTAATCAGTTTGTTATTATTTTAGGCTCTCAGCTTGAAGAATTCTACATATAATAGTAGGAAATAATCATAAATATTATTTTACTTCAAAAGTCATTGAAAAAGACATTCATTTAATTCAGAGTTCATTAAATTTGCCAATTTAGCAAACTTTTACCTTAAATATCTAGCTTTATAATGATTAAATATAACTTCCCTGATAATAAATTTTTAGGGTTAGTGAAGATAAAAGTGGGTGCTTCATGTTTTTAATTCCATATTTATAATTAGTTATCAAAAAATTTAGATTGAAGAATTTTATTTCTGTAACTGGACACAAAATATTACATTCATCATAGTGATCTTTTCTAAGCCTTAAAATGTCAAATACATACATAAAATTACTCTTTAAAAATACATTCTATTGTGGCCTTCTGTTTAAACATAATGTTTTCTATCAGAGTTTTTAATTCTTTTATTCTTCTTTTAATTCATTGTATTCTTATACCCATATCTACGTCCTCTGTTATTTATAACCTTCCTTAGGAAGAAGTAGAAAATCACCATATTTCATGTTTCACTCTGAACATATTTTATTTTATTGTGTTTCTTATCCTTTAGGATGAATAAGAAGTGTTTTCTACCATAATAAAAAAGTACCTTGGAAATTATAGGCTTTCAGAAGTGAATTAAACAGAAATTTAAGGAATCATTTCAAATATACAGTGTTATTTTGGGGGATAAAAAATGTTTATCTGTCCAAGAATGGAATTCTATAAAGGAGTAGGCGTACACAAATTTTAAGTAAGCAATACCAAAATAGTAATGATGTCAACAAGCAAGAAAATGTTTAAAAATACTTTATCAGGAAAAAATAATTTCTTCAATTAGGTTTTAGGTGACTAACTGTGGTTGTTATGGCCTGTGTCTAGATGTCTCCTCAAAGTGCCAAGCAGTCTTTTTTGAGGGAGTTAAATCTGGAATGTGTGATGCTAGAATTAGGTTGTGTGATTATAAACCAGTACACGAGAGTAGCCGGTTTGGCAGCACCCTAATCCTGGTTTGAATCAGATAAAAGGGGTAGAAAGACTCTGCTAAGGTCCCCTGTTGCTTTTGATACTTTGTTTGTGCCGTGCTGCTTCTCTTCTGTTTGCCATCCCTGCCATGGAGCCAGTCGATTCTGGACTGAAACTTCTAAGCCAAATAAACCCATTTGCCTCTAATTTTTGGAGCCACAGTGTTTTGTTTCAGCAATGAGAGAAAAGTAACCACAAAGTAGAGTTGAATTATTGCTTCTTAGAGTCACCCTGTAAATACTTTTTGTTAGAAAAATTGTTGTATAATGTACTATATATTTTAATGTATGAATGTGTTGCAAAATGATCTAATCAGAATAGTACACCTGCCACTTCTCATATTTATTTCAGGTATAAAAAGAATGAAATCCTGACATTTATGCCAAAATTGATGAACTTAGTAAACATGTTGCTAGGTTAAATAAGAAAAAGATGAAAAGAAAAATATATCACATATTTCACACACATATGGAAGGAATCTAATTATAGAGTACTCATGGAAGTGAAGAATGGAATATTGATTACAAGAGAGTAGAGAAGATAAGTGAAAAGCTGGCTAATATGTAAAATACTATAGTTATGTAGAAAGAAAAGCATTAATTTACATTCCTTATCATGAATGTTATCATTACGTGTATCTAAAATGTACCAATAAATGTTTTGTTTCAGGGATGGGGATTTAGCTCAGTGGTTCCAGCACCTGCCTTGCAAGCCCAATGGCCCAGGTTTGATCCCTGGTAACCACATACAACAATACTGGGTATGGAGACTCACGTCCACCAGCAATCAGTACCATATACCACAGTGCTGTGCTGTAATCTCAGCACTCAGGAAGCAGAGGCAGGAGGACTGCTGTAAGTTTGATGCTGAGCACAGGGCCAGCCTGAACTACAAGAGTGACAACTTGTCTCAAATTAAAAAAAAAAAATTTTGCTTCAACAAAAGAAAAAAGAACCAAGTACACTTAAAACATATAAAATTGCCATGTCTATATAATCTGTAAATGTGTTTTTAACAGGAGTGAAAATATTAAACATACTCTATCAAATAAATTACACAATTAGTTTAAAATAATCACAATTGTGAAATTTTAATGATAGCTTACTTTTATTCATGTAAAAATTCTGGTAATTTCTTGCCCAGTAGAATCTGTATAATTAGCAATAATGTATTATAAATTTTAAATTATTAGAAAATATTTTGAACAGTCTCACCACAGAGAAAAAGCTTTTAAAGTTTTTTTTTTTTAAATCTAATAATACAATATATGACAAACAGTCCTGTTTAAAATGTAGAATACAAACCTTTATGGCTGGATCTATTTTTAAAAACTTCACAGTTTGTAGAGTGGAAAATATAATTTGCAAAAGTAACCCACTGTCAAAGGAGTATTTTATCTCCTTCTTTAGGCAAGTGTGTTTTGATGATTGCTACTTTTATGTGTTAATTATTTTCATCAGCTTTAAGATAGGCGGGATCCCCAGAAATGAAAAGTGTGTCTTCAGGGAATCACACCATTTTCCAACAATTATACTAGTCACACCTATTGACAAAGGATGCCCTGCTGCTAGCCAACAGAACAGTTCCCTCATTTGTCATCGATGGTAAAGTTTTTCGCTTTGTCAAGTCTATGAGTCTTCCATCATATTTCCAGAGTCTAAATAATAATAGCATAACCTAACAGGAAGTAATTATCACTCAGTTCTGTAAGCCCTTACTTCAAGGAAAATATTTTTCATTGACAAATGCTCCCAAGAATTTGTTTTTAGTATGTGGCATTTCAATTTCAGATTTCATGAATGTTATAAAATTATTACTGTCTCTTAGCATAGCCAATACCTTTAATTTCACATTGGTATGTTTATGAAGTAGAAAGATTCATGTAGGAAACAATTTCACTCAGAAATCTAATGTTGGAAAGGCTGGTGCAGCTTCCAGTTATGAGATACCAAGTAATAAATTATGCATATAAACAATTACAAAACAGTGATTAATAATATAAAACAAAATTAAAAAGTATTTTAAAATTGTCTGAGGAGGATTAACATTTTTCTTAACTTTGATATGGTAATAATAAGACTGGTGGTTCTGATAAGCTGTCCACAGCAGATGGTGTTGTGTTGAACTTAGACACTTATTTGTAGTACATGTTTACAAAAAGAAGAAAATGGATGAGTTACTACTTACTTGAGGCACGACAGCTAATTCTAAAAGGAATAGAAGGAAAATAGCCCACAAAGGAATCTTCAAGATAAAGCACGGATCATAAAACTTTTTATCACTTCTATACACAGAAAAAAAAATGTACTGATCCATTATTGTAGAGATTCCCATAAAAATCACTGAACTATAAAAACTCCATAAGGTTGAAAGATCATTTCTATATTTTAGTCTTTAGGCAATAGAAAGTAAGCCAAAAAATTATCATAAGAACAAAGAAAATCAAGAAGAAGCTAATACTTCTCCAAACAGTATAAGCTCACCAGGAAAACATTCAACTCAAACCCATCTGCTATCAGTTCCTAATAAAATAATAAGATCACTTTCTTTTATTTCTGACTAGCAAAGAAAGGTGAATCTCTTCTTGAAGAGGAAAATATGATCTATATCCTGTACTACATTTGATATAGCATTGTTAATAAAAGGTAAAATTAAAAGAATTAACAAATATGATGTAATTGTAAAATTAAATATATCATTTATAGGATGTAATGCAAGATGAAAATGCAGGACCATTTTTCAAAGTGACTGAAAATACTCTGTATCAGTAAATTAGCCAAGTATGAAAATCTAAGGATGAAGCTTGTGCTACTGTGAAGTTCGCACAACTGTAAATGTCATATGTGTCAACAAAGTTCAAAAAGTAAACTTTTCAATTGTATCTAAAGTCACTATAGATTTAAGATAAAATGCAAAACCAATGCATAAATATTTGATCATTTAAAAACTGAACAGTGTAATTTTAAACAACCAGTAAGATAATGAGGTCACAGAGGAAAAGTTGATATCATATTTAATTAATTATGATATATGAGGCATTTCACAACTTACAAAGAAGCTAAATCATGGAAGTATCGAGCTTTAAATTATAAATTTGGAAATAAAAATTATAAATAAAATACTAAAATCCTTTGATTTTTATTCTTTTTCAAGAATAAAATAAAGTAAAATAAATGAAATATTTTTTGTTATTCAAGACCCAGGGATGTAGCCCAGTGGCACCAGGCTCGTTGGGTAGTAAGTGCAAGGTCCTGATTTCAATTTCCAGTACTTAAAAAAAAAAAAAAAGACTCAGTGTTATATCTTAAGCATATAGAAATAGAAATTAGTCTCTAAAAATAAAAATGAGTTGAAATAATATAATAGAAATAAGTAAAATCAAATAAGTTCCACATTCACCAGGTCAATAAAATTAATGGATCCCTTTTAAGATTAATATGAAGGGAGAAAATAGAATTTAATAAACAATAAATCAAAAAGAAAAATAAGTAATACATAGTGTGATATGAAAAGAATGTTTATAAAAACAAAAAAATCACAACCAATTTCTTTCCTCAAAACGGAAAATTCCTCAAAAATTTATTAAGAAATTTATAAGAAAGAATAAAATTTTATAGTGGACAAGTTAAATTATATTTATAATCATAGATTTTTATTGTGTAGATATTGAGAGATTCTACTTAAAAGATAAAAAATATAGAAGATATAGTATATGCAATCAAAAAATTTTATAGAATAAGAGAAAACTTGACATTTATTAAAAATATATCAATAGGACATCGTAGTTAATCGTGAAACATACATATGCATCTTCGTTAGATTTATAAGAAAATGGAGACTGTACAGCATATGACTTGAAAAAAGATATTTGGTGCAATAAAATATGTTGTCATTTAGATGCAGTTTGATTAGATGAAAGCTATAAACCTAAATAAAAGATTTCCAAAATCTACTTCACACTGTAGCATACAAATTAATTCAGACAATGTTGACTTCAATGTGATAGACAAAAATAAATGTTAAAATAGAAAAATCTTCCAATTTAAGGTAGGAAAAATTTTCTTTCTTTTTTTTAGGTTTTTTTTTTTTTTTTTTGAGACAGGGTCTCGTTTTGTGGTTCAGGCTGGCCCTGAGCTCAGCCTCAAACTCACATCACAGCAATCCTCCTGCCTGTGCCTACTGAGCGCTGAGATTACAGGCGGTGAGCCACCCTGCCCGGCACTGTGGTATGTGGTACTGGTTGCTGCTGGGGTGAGTCTCCACACCCAGTATTGTTATATGGTTACCGGGAATCGAATCCGGGTCCTTGCATTTGCAAGACAGGCGCCGGAACCACTGAGCTATATCCCCAGCCCGAAAAATTTTTCTTTCAATATAGAAACTACAATCCATAAAGGTGTGTGTGTGCATATATACACAGTATTCAGTATATTATCCTGTATACACACCTAGGTGTATGTGTGCATTTGCACGTGCATATGTGCACACAGGGCTCTCTGACTCTTTTCATAAGAATGAAACGTGAGTGAAAAGATAAATCACAGTATAAAATATATTACAAATAAATATCTGATACTATGGTTGATATGTAATTTTTCTTGTAGAGTAAATCAAATAACAAAAGCTAAGCACCTACACAAACATATCAGTATATGTGATTTTCAGATGAGAAAAGCATGAAGTATAATTCTTAACCTTACAAAATATCTTCCCAAAATGTTGAATAAAAATGTATTGGTGGTATCAAATATTGGCAGCAAATGTGGAGCTTCTGGAGCTATCTTATATTACAGGTACGTATTTATATAGTATTCTGACAAATTGTTTACCACTCTCTATCATATTTCAGCATATTCACATATTAGTATTCAGAAACTTCATTAGTGTGTATTTGTTCAGCAGGTATGTATATATCTGCTTAGGAAGACATATGAACACCTACGTTTACACCAGCCCAGTGATAATTTTATAAAGATGCTGTAAAATACAAAACAAGAGTAAATAAAAAAGAGGTACACACAATTAATGTACAGGTAAATCATCAAGTTGTTTGTATGATTTAGCCTGAAGATTAAATGTTTTCTTTAGAAACAATTAACGCTTAAAACCTAATTTAAAATATTTCTTGGTACCTTCTAGCTAATAGCTGAATATGGTGGGCTATCATGACAAAATTTGCTCTATATCTCTTGTTAGGTTGATTGACATTTTCTTAGAGATGCCTTTAAATTTAAAGTTATTTTCCTTTCTAAAGTTATCTGGCTTTTATTGTATCACTAAGACATTCTTTGCTTACTCCAGCTCCTCTTCCCAAATTGTTCATAGACTCTTCATAGCTCCTCCAAATCTCTTGTATTTCTATGACTTTGTCTCTGTTTCCTGTATCTATATCAACGCTCTAGTTCAACATTTGGCAATAACAATTCCTCGGTACTTTAATATCAGTAAAGTAAAATTGGCATAGGCACTTCACTTATTGCTGAAACAGTCTGAGGACTAAGAAGATTATTCTTGAAAAGAATTATCATATTACCACCAAAAATTAATCCATTACAGTATTCAATGTTCAGATAAATTGAACCTCTATGCAAATCTCCAGAATATTATAATTGTCAAAGATAACATTTCACTGCAATATTAAATAAAATAGTCCAATATTATAGTCATGAAATTAGTCTACTCATTGGTTTGAAAAATATTTATACTCACGATAAATTGATGTAATTTCAGAAGCAAAGAGGATGAATTGTCCTTAACCCAATAAGATCCAAAGTGCATAGTGAACTTAGAACCTTTCCAGAAGTCAAAGTGATTACTAGTTATTACTTTGAATGACATTGAAATGTTCACTCAGGTTAGTAGTAGTAGTATAGTTTTGACTCCTCCATATTACAAAACCGGATAAAAGCCGAGGAGGATCATCATGTTGGAAATATGATATATCTTTATTGTACTGTAACTTAGAAGTTGACACTATTGTAAGTGTACAAATGTGTCTGCGAAAAAGTTCTTACTCTTTCTGTGATAGAGAATAGGAGGAGATAGAACCAAGGACATTTCTTTCGAGTCTGCTTTAGTGAACAGTCTTCTTTACGTTAGACTGTTGATCATGTTACATCCTCATTCTCAGTAATGAAATATTATATTTATTTGTATTATTTTGTTAATTTATAAATTTAAGTGCTACAAATGGAAGTATTTAATGTATCTATCATACATGCAGGAATCCAATAGAAAAGTTAAAATCATCCTTTTTCACTTAGAAATAATGAAAATACGACTTTTATGTTTCTGTTTATTTTCTATTTTATGTGAGTATTTATATGTTGTTAATTTCACTTCCCAACCTGACTGGATTGAAACCTGTACAGAGGAAAATATATCATGAAGTTCTGACGCTCCTTGGTGCATTAATCCACTGGTATACATAGCTGAATGTGCCATTAGGATGTGGTCCAATTGGAGTAGGGGGGTCACCGCAGGGGGAGCATTTGAAGATTTCTCATATCTATCTGCTACTCTTTGCCTATGTTGTGCTTCCCTGCTATCATTAACTAACCTACAAATGTAGATTGTACATTTGTAGGAATTGCAACTCCCTCCAAATATTTTACGTATTAACCTCAATAGGAAGTTTTGCTCTACAATCTGTGCAATATATTTAAGAAGGATTATAGGCCTTGTATAGACATAGGCTGTGCCGAAAATCAAGTCCAGAATTTCTTTGCAAAAATGTCAAGGTTGAAAATGGAGAAAGAATGTACAAATACTATGTATCTTATATTAATGTATCTTGACTAGACAAAAATACAGTAAGTTATTTTGTAAATATAGCTGAGCATATGAAGCCTTTGGAGTTTTTAAATCCTTTGGAAATAGATAAATCCTTATTGTTCTAGTTAGTCAAACATAATTTCTTCTTGCATAGACTGTATGCATTCACTGGAAGCAGGTGTCTCACAAGAAGACATCATTCTTTAAATAAAAACACCCAAGACTCCTCACTGTTTAAATGTTGCATAAACAGTGTCAAACATCAGACCATCTGGAGAAGAGGAATATTCTCTCAAATCCAGGAACAAGTCACAGGCCAAAGCATATGCAAGGCAGGCTAGTATGTAATAGCAAGTAGACAGAGGTGAAAAATGAAAAAATTAAGATGAAAAATTAAGAGCTGATTGTTACTTTAGAAGTCACAGGCCTTCATCCTATGTCTCTTATACATCTCCAGTGTTTAAATATTTTTCTCCAGAGATGCTGCGAGAAAAATCCCTGAGAAGCTAACATGATACTATACAAATTATATATACGTTATAAATAATTTGAAGATATTGTTGTGAAGAGTGCTTATCAAAGTCTGTCTTACAAGTTGTTCAAAAGTTCTGTGTATCCACCTGGTGATTATTTCCCAGCTTGTTTCAGTAGAAAGATACCAACAAGGTGTCTCAACCCTTGCATTAGTTGCTTGACATGTCAAGGATGGCATTACCATAGGAAGTGCCAGGTGGAAGTTCTGAGAAGGCTCCTCGTTAAGATAAAATTGTATGTCCCATGTGGAACAGAGATTACCTGAAGAGTAATCCACTGCGGAGGTAGCCCGGTGCTGGAAGACTTGCTAGCACTACATGAGGTCCTGCGTTCAGTATCTAGTAGCACCACCACCACGACAAATAACAACAAAAAGAGAGGTTCCCAGAATCACAGCAGTGTAAAGATGCCCTGATATAACTTGTCTTCTAAGGTGAAGAACACATTATTGTGCTTTATACTTCTTAGTAAAAAGAGGTAGAATTTGTGGAAGACTTTCTTGAAATTTTTAGTATATGTGCAGAATCTAAGAAAGCTACTCAGGTCATTTTATTGATTGGATTACAAGTTTGATACTGTGGGTTGGAAATGGAGCCAGTAAGGTTTTACTGCACATAAAATTTATACTTTGGCTTGGATCAAGTGGCAAGGATGTTTAGCTGTGCTAGAGGCATTCTGGGGGAGAAATAAACGTGGTGTTATCTTGCTGGGAGATATCGGAAGTTCCTCAGAGTCTCTGAAAAATTTCTCATTTCTGAAACTCAACTTCAGGCATCTCCTTTGAGCCATACTTGCTAAATATGGGATGAAGGATGGTAAAAGACGTGGCCCAGTGTGTGTTTTATGGACAGTGATGAGGCGGATTATTAGCACCAGTGCAGAGTGTAATCTTTGGGCAAGCTCACATGGGTGAGTTGAGGAGTGGAGAGAGAGCATCGGGGACAGATGTATCTGTTTTTCTTAGATAATTAGTCATACATTGCAATTATTAAAATTCTAGGAGAACTTCTCTATGGTCTAAAGTAAACAATAGCATTTGCTGATGTAGTTTACTCTCATTGATGCTCCTACCTTTCCTGATTCATTAGCTTTATGTTCACTTTTTGATACTGTTGTACCATGTGATAGTTTTGTCTCATGTTCTGCTTTCTGGAGAACCTAGGTGAAGACATTGATTGAATATAAGGCTTAATGAAGAAAGAAAACAAAACAAAGAGGTATTGTGAATGTAGATAGTTAGGTGAAAAGTAGTATTATCTTATAAGACAGAAAAGAAAAGAGAGGTGGAATTTTGAGATACTATGGAGTTAGCATGTTTTGAGAAAACATGATTTAAACATTTTAAATCTGGGAGATGAACTAGGTTCTGTCTTTGAAACAGTTTGCATGGAATCTTACAGTTTAATAAAGACTAAAGTTAAAGATTGTCGCATCCGTCTCGAACAGCAAGAAAGACACGACCTGGAACTCTTCTTCAAGTGGTTTATTCAGGAACCCTTTACAGCATAATGGAGTCTCTCCTTCCCCAGCCCGCGCAACGCCTTATATGCATCTCTTCCGCCAATCAGGGGATCAGGTGTAGTGGCCTACCATTGGTCCGCGCAGCAACCAAACTATGCTTGAGTCAGCCTAGTACCCCGCAAGGAGTCATGTGGCAGAGGGAGCACACGCCATCAGGAGGAAAGAGAAAGGAAGCCGGCGCCATCTTTTAGGTGTGGCACCAGCGCAGCTCTCCACAAAAGATGGCACACTTGGGAGTCATGAGACTTCCTTTAGAAACACAAAGAAAAATTAAAAGATAGTTCATATTCTCTGGGGAATCACCAAGATTGGTGGTACCCTCAGGAGCATGGCAAATGGGAGGGGAAGACCAGTGAGACAATGTATGAGGCATTTAACTTCTGTAGTCAGGAGAGAGATGAGATTCTGAAAATGATAGCAGTTGCTGAATTAAACTGTTGCTGTAATTTTAGGAGGGAATCTATTTACTAGAGCAAGTCAATTCAAAATGCTTTTTTCTTATCGCAAATACAAAGCAGTTTTACTGTTAACTATAAGTGAGGTGGTAGACTTTTGGTCCTTTAGCCTAGGGTTATGCCTTATCTCTAGCTATCTGTCAAAGTCTAGTCAGTGTGAAGCTTGATTGTCTCATTATTCTGCACAATGTCATGCTAGTCACAGATTTTGCTACCATTCTTCATGGGGCAGTAATAACAACATATTCTTTAAAAACTGCCGCACATGACATGCCACACTGAAAATAATACACTCCATTTCTGGTGCCAATTCTATATTAGGTAAAGTATGAGTGTTCATGCTTCTCAAAGGTCCAGCACCAGCTTCTCACTGATAAAGTTTAGATGATTAGTTGTGTGTGCAATCATGGCAGTTCCCAGCCACCAGTTCTACATGGTACTGAGTTCCTTTCTCCATCATTCTCTGAGAATTGAGGTATTGTCATTATCTGCATGACTGAAGTTGGTTACTGCCACATTTCAGGCCATTAAAACAAGGAAAGAGAAAGTACCATTCAGGGAATTTTCTTGAATTCAAGGAAAATGGAATTTGCACAAATCATGTCAGTCATAGTCTGTTGGTATTAAGTCACTACTTTCAGGTACGGACAGGCTTGGAAATAAAATCCCTCATGAGGCAGGAACATACCCACACAGACTCTTCAGTAGAAGAGAGAAGATGGATTTAGAGTGAGCACGAGCTGCTTGTTACAACTCGAAAGGCCAGGAAAGGAAGTACTACTACATTTTAGGTTGTGGGTACAAATTAAATTTTCATTGTCTAGACAATTATAATTCACATTACCAGTTAGGATTTCAATTTCAAAATATAAACACTGGAGAAATGAAAACACTCATTTTATAAAGTGATAACTTTTCCATATACTATTTATAAACTTTAAGTGTGGTAGTTAAACTTTCTGTGCCCCTATGTATACAGCAGTTCTTTATATAGCAGTTCTTTAGAATTACTTACTAAGAAAAATATTTTGAACAATTAAACATCTACAGAGAGAGACAGAGCTTAGATAAAATAATGGAAATACTTATGAATATTATTAGGAAGAGATCAGAAATGATAGATGTAAGGGTTCAGAAAAAATAGTTAAGGGTCAGTCACCTTCTTATCCTCTTTTGTTTCTCTTAGCCAGAAACTAAACTTCCTACACTCAAAAATAAATTAAGAAAAATAAGTTGAGGTAAATAATAATGATATACATGTTGAATCATTACTTGATGCACAGTATTGCATTAATAGTTTATATAAATTTTCTCTAACTTTTGTATCTGTTTTATAAGGTAATTCTTATTTCCCTCATTTTGTCACTGACAGAGGGGCACAGAAAGTTTAACTACCACACTTAAAGTTACAAATAGTATATGGAAAAGTTATCACTTTATAAAATGAGTGTTTGCATTTCTCCAGTGTTTATATTTTGAAGTTGAAATTCTAATTGGTAATGTGATGGTATTTGGAAGAAGAGAGATGCATACAGTGTGACTCACATGGGGAAAAACTCATATCTGTTGTGGGGAACTCTGGTTTATTGATCCCTGTCTTTCATTGTTTCTTGGACAGTCACTATTTCTGTGGACGAGTTACATGTGAAAGCATTCATGTCTTCCTTTACATGTCCTTTCCAAGGACACTTCTTTTCTTGTATTTTCCCCGCTATTTCAAAGAAGAAAGATTAAAATTCTACATGGAACTAACGTAACATTAGAGTTCTACATTATAACTATTAACAGATATAAAACTAATAATAATACCATCTGCATAGTATCAGATATATGTATGGCCCCAAGGCTTGTCCACACATGCTGATGGGTAAAAGCAACAGCCTTTTCAGAATGTAGCAGGAAACCAGTTTATTTAAATTTGGAAGATTTTTTTTCAGTGTTTCCATTTAAGACAACAAATAAGTTCCTTTAACAAATCCAGGTTTAAGAGGAAGCTGTTTTAAAAGGTTGAAAATAACTGCTTTAGTTGATTATGTGAGTTAGGGCTTATGCTATTCATAACACAGCATGTTTTGTCAAATGTAATGTTGAAAATTGAATATTTATGCAGATTTATGAAAACATTCAGAGGGGACTAAACATGTAATACATAAATATTTCACTTGGAAAATCTCCATCAAATAGTTTGCAGTTTTTCTCAAAATATTTGCTTTGGCTTTTTTCCAACAGCTCCCCCTACCCCAGAGTTATTCTTACTCTGGAATAGAACTCAATCCCCTTAGGTTTTTTTTTTTTTTTTTTTTTCCTTTTTCTCTTCTATTTCATTTCTTTTCATATAGTGTAGTTAAAGGAAATTCTAAAACCAGAATTTTAAAGGTTCTACAGCATTTCTTTCATTTGAAAATGGGCTATTAAAGAAAGACAGATTATCCTCCCTTGAAGAAGATCCAATAGCATCATTTACCAACTCAATTAATGAGGGTTTATTATAGGTAAATGGTACATCTAGGTATTCACTCTGAATTTTATTCTAGGTGTTACTCAACAGTATAAAGTCATTGTACAATAAAATACATATGCATGTTAATTCTAAAAGAAGGAATAAAACAATATTTTAACTTCTCTAAATTATTTTGGCATCCATCATGCTTTCTTTACTCAGCAACTTTATCATAAATAAATCCTTTGTAAAGGGCTGGCCTTACAGTATTTGGGAATTTAGAATGATCCTTGATTCTGTGTTTTCATTTTGACCCTACTTAAGTGAGAGTGGACAATAAGGGGAAAAAAACACATAAAAATAATATTCTTTCTTCCCAAAGACAGGAGCTGGAATCAGAATGTTTTATATTGTATAATTCTAATCATGAAAACATTGTATTTGTCCATGATTATCTAATGGGTTTATCTCTGTCTCCTTTGTTAGACACTCTGTTTTCCTCTCCCTTTTTTTCCTCTAAGTTCATTGTTGCACATTACTTCAAGATTTCTCCGACCATTCTGAGTGTTTGTCATTCGATGAAGCTATGAACCTATTGCCAATATGAGTGCTCAGTCATATTTTCTATACAAAAAGTGTTACAAAAGTAGTTTTTAATTTGATTCAGCAATGAATCACTGAATGTACTTGTTAAAAGTGATATTTATTCAATTCATCAAGTAGTCCTTAAAACATGAATATCTGCATTTTATACACATGTTATCTAAGAAATTCTATGCATATAAAATTGAAAAAGCTCTTAGAATATAGAAAGTAATTGGAAAATAATAAAATTTGTTAAATATTTTTAGAATGTGTTCTTTATATTAATAATCATATTATCAAGGATATTGAATACTTATATTCTTCTGCTCAATTCTCTCCTTCATTCCAAAAGGAAATACTTATAGTTTAGAAAGGGTTCAAAGGCCAACTGATATTTACTCTGTTGCTTAGATTTGTGAATGAGTTCCTTAGAAATTATCTCAGTGAATTAAATATAATATTTAAAATAATTTTGCGATATTAATTATATCTCATGTGTATAAGGAATCTTTGCAAAAATGTACACAGGAAAGATACTTCAGTAGTTGACTCTGAATGGATTTATTGTTAACAAAATCAACTGCTATTTCATTCCATTTTCCTCATAATCTGTAATTAAAAGTTAAAGTGTTATTTTTTTTTATATTGAAGAACTTTGGAAGTTCCACTAATTAAATTTCTCCTTAAACTTGTCAAGAATATTAAAGATATAGGTCAAATGTATAATACCTATAATTACTTTGATTGCATTTACCACTTTTAGCTAGAGAGAGGCTTTTCTCTGGATTTTCAAGCAGACTGCAATTATTCTTGTCAATTTCAAATGCATTCCTCTCTGGGAAACAGTGCAATTTGCTCCTATAACAAGTCATCTTTTCAATTATAATTCAAATCTAGAATAGAATGCTTTCTGACTTAATCCAAAGACAGTATCTCTAAAGTTTTTGTCTATTCGTCTCTATTCTAATGCTGTGTTGGGATATTATTTCAGAACAGACAGAGTGGTGTTTGTTTTGCAAAGATCCTTCGTGATTACCCTGATACAGATTAAATAATGGAGACCGAGTGTCAATTGACATAAATGGCAGCATTATAAGTTAACAGCTTGTACCAATGACTAAATATCTCCCAGTATAATGCACTGACAATGGATATAATTGCTAGTAAAGCCTAATTAATAATCTTTAATTTTCATAAAACATCTAGACACAGTTATTATATTGAAAGTATATAAGAAATCTTATTTATATGATGAGATAAGCAGAATAATGACTTAGAATTTTCTATTTTATGTTTTATCTATGTTGTTAACTCCATAAATACCTTCTGCCAAAATCTAAATAAGATAATTATTAGGCCTTTTATTCTAAAAATTTAAGATAAATAATTGTACGTTACAATATCAATTGTCAAGAAAGCTCTGTAAGTTATCTATTTGCCTAGCCTGTCAATTTTGTATTTTGCTCTTGCTACACTTTCAGACCAAACAGAAAGATGAAGAAACATTTTGAATATGGATCTTTCTAGAGGGAAACATTTAGAATCTGTATGCTTTTATTTTATTGAACATGAAAGCAATCTAATTTTTAAGATAAGTCTCAGCCATTTAGTTATATGTGCTTCACTCATAATAGTGCAGAACAAGGGCAATATATTCCACCGTTTCAGTGTAAAAGGATCTTTTTATTGTATTTGAAAGTTCTTAAGTGCACTCTTGTTTCACTTACTGAAAATTTAGTGTAGCATTCAATAGCTATTACAACTGTGCAACTATGCAAAAAACAAGTATGTAAACATGCATTAAAATGCTGCAACCTCAAGGCGAGGAATTTACCTCAATGGGAGAGCATTTGCTTGGGTTGTTTGAATTTCTAAGATGAATATTTAGTAATGTGAATAAATGAATAGACAAACTTAAGAAAATAATAATCTCGAGAAAATAGTATCAGTTGGAATACTTAAGAGTCCAAATATACCAATATCTTCTTTCAGGATTATTTTCTACATAAAAGGAGGAATAAATATGCCTGCTATTGGAGACATGTGACAAGGAGATGGAAATTAAAGCAATCTCTAACCTTTCTAGGTTGTCATTTTGCTTGTTTCTTCTTTTAAGGATAACAGACATCATTCCATGAGTAGAACCCTATGGTGGATACTAAACTAATAGAATGACTGCTGTGGCTATGGGATTTTGAGTTACAAAAGGCATTAAACCCTGATATGATTCCTTTGACATCACTGAGACTGGATTCAGAATGGGAAGTATGGGTTAGGAAGGCTAAAAAATGAATCTAGTCATCCAGAAGAATGGAGGAAACATTTCTGTAATCACGCTTTTTTGCTTCTGTTTTTTGCTCCTGATTCTCTCCATAGACCTGGCTCAAGTGCCCAGGAGTACCTATGTCAGGGCCTCAGTGTTGGGCTGTTTTGAAATTACTTCTGCCATATTATTTCATTCACTGTCTTTAAATTCACTTTTGGACAGTCTCAGGGCATGGCCAGAATGTAAACACATTTTTGGCTGGAATTAAACATACATATCATCTTAAAAATATATGTTCTCCTAGATTCTAATGAAGTCCTTATTCCCGTCTGTGACCACATGTGCCTGACCATTACTGTCTGTATTCTTCTCTGCATAATAGTCTCCTAAGCACTGACTATTATTGTAATGATGCACACTTTACAACATCCCAGGCAGACTCACACCTATTGCCGAACTTTCCAGTAGGATTTCAGGTAATAACTATATCTTCACAAGGTATTATATTTCTCCTAGATTTGATTATGTAAATGGAATAATGATAAACTAATGAATTTTATATTTACATATTTTCAGATTCTTACATTGACATATTTCTTAAATATCTGTATACAGATATTTTCAACTGAATTAAGATAAAGAGTTTCATTCTTTCAATTTTTTAAAAAAAATTTTGAGTTCAAGTTGATCCCCAAATCACTATGTAACCCAGGCTAGCCTCCAATTCATGGCAATTCTCCTGCTTCTCCTTCGTGAATGCTTGGATTACAGGCATGAGCCACCATGCTCAGGACTATATTCTTTCAAATTCTGAACAATAAATTTCAACATTAAAGTAGGGATTTTTTTCCAAATTGCATTAGTAAACTATATGTTATGAATATTCTCTGTTGAATTTCCATTTTAATTATATATCTATTTAAACAAAATAATGTCAAAATACTGCTCAGATAACCAATTTTTATTCTTGATAAAAACCGGATAAGTGTTGCTTACATCATTTCTTTATATCGACAAGAGCAAAATTTAAATGAGTTTTTTAATTATAGTTTTTTCTATATAGTTTTTATATATAGTTGGCTGTGCCCCAACACTCTTATTTCTGGTGACTACAACTGAAATAATTTTTTCAATAGGAAGTCATTAATTCACTGAATATAATAACATATACCAAGAAAGTTATTCTCCTTTTGTCTCTTCTGTCCTTTATAATGAATATAAAACTATGATCTTATAAACAAATTAATACCAAAGAATTATTGACCCTTAATTTTCAATGAAAACAAATGAGATCATAAAGACAACCTCAACTAGTACTATTGAAAGCTAAATTTATATAAATAATTAAAACCAATATCTAAAAATTGTTCACTTGGTCACATAGGAAAATAACATCTTACTCTTCATAGGCTTATGATTCAGTAGGTTGAAAAGTATTATAAATTGAGTAGGCTCAACTATAATTTTCATATTACGTGATGTGATGGTGATTAAACTGTTCTTACAGTAGAAGTGAAATCATGCCAATTTTATGCTGCCCATTTTATAAGTGAGTATGAGATAGAAAAAATTAATCAAAATTTATTTGACCTTTTCAGCAACTTGTTTCAAAAGTTACTACAAATTGCTGTAATTATTATATTAATATGTATTTGTCTTAACCTTTAATTTTCTTACATTGCAGCTTATGTCTTTAACTCAGTAATGTGACCTCATTAATGTTCTGACATTGATTCCACTGATCAGTGTAAACAATTATATCCAAAATATTTTTAACCACAAATTCTCAACTTCATTAGATATCTCTAAAACATATTTTTAAGGACAAATAACATTGAGGTTAAAATTGATGTGTGCTCCATATCTGAACTTTAAAATGTTATTTTAGAAGATGGAGCTATCTCATGTCTTAGCTTTCTGGATCTAAATAAATTGACATAATTAAATGTGTATAATTTTTAAAGTTCTGATAATAATTTCAGATTACTAAATACCATCACTGTTTTCTCTTTTTAGAGGTATGATGTCTTGATTAGTAATGTTCAGCTTTTCACAAAAATGTTAAATCCCTCTCAACACCTGTTGAAGACTGATTTTATATTCAGTCATTTAGAACTGGTTATGTGAATACATCGAAAGGTTGAGGGAATTCTTTATTGTCTCAGAACCAAACAGGACTCACCTGTGTTTCAATTAGTGTACCTGAACCTGTTAAAATCAATGATAAGAAGCAATATCTATTTAATAGTTCTGGGTTTGAATGTGTCAGTTGAACTATAGTTCTCTTTATCTAAAATGCTCCTTTTATTTACTCAAAGATATTTTCTTGTATGCATATACAAGAAAAGTATATTGGACACTATTCATGTTTTATTGTTGATCTGTAAGTTTAAACTGTTTTAAAAGTATGATGTAGCAAATAAGACTTCACTCTTGAATTCTTAATTAAAACATTATATTATAATTCAGGATTGTACATATTTAAACAGCTAGTTACAAACACAAAACTGAAACTACCCTGATGTGTGATTTATAGGTGAGTTTTATCCATTTCTTAGGACACATAAAGTGAGGAAGCTATAACACTGACACAGATTTATAAATTGCATGACCATAAAAATAAGATAAAACAAAATCACACATAAAATGATTTTATTTTAGGTCCAATCAGATTTTTCATAGCTTAAGTATTTACTACATAAAATTGCAGTTATATTACATATATAATATGTACATCACCTATTATATTCTTACTGAATAATTGTGATAATACCAATATGGTTGAGTCTTATTTCAACACTTTGCTAAGCAGTTTATACTTGTTACCTAATTAAATCATTCTGAGAATGCAGTAAAGTAAATATTTTCATGGTGCATCTGATTATTTGGGGATAAAGAGGTTGCCTGTAACTAAGTTGCACATAACTAAGCATGCCTCTACCAAGGAGAATTTTTTCTGTGTATCATTTTATTCAGTAATATAGCAATAAATAGCAAAATAAAATACAAGAGTATTTTATTTTAAATAGCATGGCTCAGCAGAAAGAAGCCAGAAGATGAGGTGACAGGAGACTCCCTAACTGTGCTCCCCGGATAAGCAGCAAGCCCTTCTAAGAATGAACTATAGGCAGTGTAGTTTCCTGTCAACCAAAACTGCTTTACAACAGAAGAATTCCAGTTAAGAGGAAGTAGTCACTAGTGATGGGCTGCCAATAGTGATAAAATTACTTCTGATTTTATTTTCCAGACTCAGATTCAGAGCCCTGCAATGAAGAGAAAACCAATATAGACAGATACAGATGTAGAAAATAGTTGCAGGGTATAACTTCAAGTGCTCTAAATGCAAAATCAGGTCTAGGGGTGAATCAATTGCTTTTTAGGGCATCTTCATGGGTTGCAGAGCTTAAACATAATGGTGGATTGCAGAGTTTAAAGATAAACAGGGAAGGGCTGGGGATTTAGCTCAGTTGTTCCAGCTCCTGCCCTGAAAGTGCAAAATCCTGAGTTTGATCCCTAGCAGCCAGATACTACAGTGCTGGGTGTTGCAGATCACACCTGTAATCCTAACATTCAGAGACAGAGGAGGGAGGATTGCTATGAGTTCATGGCTCATCTGGGCTACACAGTGAGCTCAGGGGCAGCCTGAAAGTGAGACTCTGTCTCAAAAAAAAAAAGATGATACAAGGAGCCATGTTCTTTTACTTTCCTGGTAATAGCCGAGATAACCCTGTAGGACATAGTCACTACTTTTAAAAATAGTACTTTAAAATCTTCTATGTTTATAAATGTTTTATTTTTAATACTGTTAATCCCGCAAAATAATTCTAATTGAGTAGTGTAAAAGATAAACAAGTGACCATGTTACATTCCAGATAGGTATGATGCTGTCTAAGCATCTCTTTATTCTTACAATTTTTACAAATTCCACCTGAAAATGTACTAATGTTTAACAAGCTGTTAATAGTTGGATAATTATATGATAAGCACAATTAATTTTAAGGCCTCAAAATGCATAACCTAAAGTTTCATTTTGTTCAAAACAAACTTTGCAATAAATGAGCAAGTAAATGAAGTCAGATGTTGTATACAATGATCTTTTTTGAGGGGTGGTGTGGAAATTTGTTTTGAAATAAGGAATTCTTGTAGCTTTGAGAGCAAATACTTATTAGTTGTCAAAATTTGTGCCTCATAGTCACAAAGACTTGTTGTCCCATCTTGGCTACTTGTGGTTCTGAGATATGAGCAAATGATGGGCTCTTTTCTACATATGTAATGCAGTACATTAAACTGAGATGTTAAGAAATAATTTATGATACATTTAATATATTATTTTATGTATATGAAGTTTTCAGTAAAATAAATAGTTTTACTCTCCTTGACAGAGAAACTATTTTAAAATTCTTTGACATCTACTATATGAAAACATGTGTAGAAGTAGATAGTAGTTTTGTGGCCATTACAGCTCATTTACTAAGGTACACTGAATTTATATAGCATATTTGTCATATGAGATAAAACTCATTTTCTACTTTCCACCTGGGCTAATTCCTAGGCTGCCTTGTTTTGGAGGGTCTCCCCTCCTCCTCCTTGGCACTCTGGGCCCTGTGACAATCAGTCTCACAGCCCAGCATGAAAGTCGCATCAGTGGAGGTGGAATAAATCAGTGATTGTTTAGCAGGGGGCTTATTAGAGAAAGAAAATTACAGGAAATTAAAGATATGGCTAAACTGAAAATCAAAATGTGGACTCTAGAAGCTGAGTAGGTTTCAATTTAGTCTTCTCTACAGAATATCTGTTTATTCTTGTCATTTTTTTTTTTTTTTTTTAGATTTTTTGAGACAGGGTCTGGCTTTGTAGTTCAAGCTGGCCCTGAGCTCAGCCTCAAACTCACATCACAGCAATCCTCTTTCCTCTGCCTCCCGAGTGCTGGGATTACAGGCATGAGCCACCATGCCCGGCACTGTGGTATGTGGTACTGGATGCTGTTGAGCGTGAGACTCCATGCCCAGTATGGTATGTGGTTACTGGGGATTGAACCCGGGTCCTTGCGCTTGCGAGACAGGCGCCAGAACCACTGAGCTAAGTCCCCGGCCCCATATTCTTGTCATTTTTGAGTCTTGTGCATAAAACTTCTCAAGTATTATAATCAATAATTTCACTAGAAATTAAAATACTTTCACGGGAGGATGTGAATATTCAATAATGTACTTACTGAAGATCTTAACGTATGGTAAAGAATAAACCTAGCTGAAGATAAAAGGAAAACTATGTTTAATTGCATTCATTAAGAAAATAAGGAAAAATAATATGAAGAAAAATTTAAGGTGCAAAATTAATAAAATTAATGATTGTTGGTGAGAGATATGGAGAATTGACACTTGTGCAGTGTTGGAAAGAATGTCATATTGTCCAGGTACTCTGAAAATCAAGCTGGGAGCTCCACAGAGAATAACATATGAAGATACTGTGTGGTTTGGCAATCTTACATTGAAATATAGACCCAAGAAAATGATTTAACATCATAAAATAACCTGAATATTATAATATATAAATTATAAAATACTACAAAATATGTACCTATACAAAGAAAAGTTATTCATATGTAAAATATTGAAACATTAATATATATATATATATATACTGTGGCATGGATAAACTATAAAAACATTATGGTAAGTAAAGTAAGACAAACTTAAGAGGTGAAATTTTATGATGCTATTTGTAGGAAATGTTCAGAAAAGCAGAACCGTAAAGAGAGGAGGTAACGTTCCAGAAGCTGGAAGAAAGGGGCTGTTGCTGGGAATAGGAGTGTTCTGCAGGATATGAAATGATTTGGGAATCAAGTAGCGGTAATGACTGTACTACTAGTAACCACAAAAATGCAGATTGAAAAGGGGAATGCCTACAGTGTCTGAATTATATCTGAACACAATGAAAAGTAATAGTAGGAAAAATAGAATGCAGAATATAAAAAGTTCGCACTATGACAAAAATGATGTATTCTGTGTAATGAGAATATGAAGATTCTACAACAAAGAGTTCATTTCCACTTTACACACAAAATAATATGTTTTTCCCTTACCAACATACTTAATTAGCCAGAATGGACATAAGAAGAAGCAAAATAACAGCAAATAAAACAAAGGAGAAAATAGCATTAATACATTTAAAAGTCAATGATTCTCTGCTTGCTTTATGGTTATCATTTGTTATGATTAGTATCTAGGTGCCCACCAGAGCCTTGGAAGCCCACAGGCAAGGCTTTTGTAAGGTTATAGAATGAGTTGGGCTGTACAGTTGACTTCTAAGTAGACACTGGGGTCTAGTCTGAAGAGACTGATTACTGGGCATGACCTAGAGGGTGAATCTCCCTTCCTAGCCCCTCTCTTTATTTGCTGGTTCCTGATCGTCCTGACAAAGCATCTGTCTTCTGTGAGCACCTGAAACTATAACTCTGTGTCGGAGCCTGCTAAATACAGACTAGAATATCTCAAATATGAGCCCAAACCAATCTCTCCTTCTTTAATTTTGCATGTCCAGGATTGACAGCCAGTGACTATGAAAGAGACTAAGACATAGTTGAGGTAACTTTTTTAAAAATTCAAAGTATTATCTTTCCTGGCAAAATGAACACTCTATAAATAACACATTTAGACTTAAGTACAAAAATTAATGTTTCAATTGCAAAATCTGTATCAGAGTCACTATAGAAAATAAAAGAAGAATTGGGCTGGGTATTTAGCTCAGTGATTCTGCCATCTGCCTTGCAAGTACAGAGTGCAGGGATCGATCCTTGGTAACCACATACAATAATGCTGGGTGTTGTTACTCATGTCTATCAGTAATCAGTCCTACATACCACAGTGCTTGGCATGTGGCTCACAACTGTAATCCCCAGCTTGCTTGTGGCAGAGGCAGGAGGATTGTGGAGTTTGATGCTGAGTTCAGGACCAACCTGAACTCAAAAGTGAAACCCTGTCTCAATAAGAAAGAAAGAAAGAAAGAAAGAAAGAAAGAAAGAAAGAAAGAAAGAAAGAAAGAAAGAAAGAAAGAAAGAAAGAAAATTCGAGCTGCTGTCCAACCATATCTGTTTCTATGAGCTTCACTTTATTTTAAATTAACCTGAATCCATAAGTAAAAATTATGATTATGACTGATTTCCTGTTTCACTTATTGTACCTTTCTAAGTGTCCCTATTTTTAAATATCAAAGCTCTTCTAAGGATACTTTGTAGCTTATTTACCCTATGCCATCCCTCGTTCATGTGCCTGTATTTATAAATATCTAATGATATACATAAGAAGAGAGGCACAAAATATCTGTGTATCAAAACTAAATAGAACTATACTTTATAAAATAAGACCTACAATTTAAAGGATTTAAAGAACATAGAATAAAAAAGTGATTAACAATGCTTGATTACAAATCAAAGCTGAAATTTCATCTGTTTGGCATTTTACAGACATCTCATGTAATTTCTGTCAGTAATGATGCTAACGAGTGACATCTTAGAACACAGGTATGAAATTTGCTAATTGAGAATCAGGTGTTACCTTATGCTGATTTCAATATTAAATCATTAAACTTGAGAATGTAGTAAGCAAAACTCATTCTAGTCTGCTAGATATTTTCGTTTATTGGTCAACACTAATCTATCACTAGCCAGGATTTGACCAAAAGTAATTGAAAACACGAAGGTACCCATTCACCTCCCACACTTGTTGTTAAAATGTTTACAGGGTCTCGCTTTGTGGTTCAGGCTGGCCCTGAGCTCAGCCTCAAACTCACATCACAATCCTCCTGCCTCTGCCTCCCGAGTGCTGGGATTACAGGCGTGAGCCACCACGCCCGGCACTGTGGTATGTGGTACTGGTTGCTGCTATTGTTATGTGGTTACCGGGAATCGAACCCGGGTCCTTGCGCTTGCAAAACAGGTGCCGGAACCACTGAGCTAACTCCCCGGCCCTATAATGTAATGATAAATAAAAAGAAAAGGAGTTGTGGATGTTAGAAATATTACCTAGCATGTTCCTTTACTGCTTTTAATTTATTTGGGAAAACTACAGTGTATTTATGTTAATGATTTTTCTATCAGCATAGAAACATAAAAATTGAATGGAAAGTATAGGCAAAGAAACATAAGGTCGACCTACATGAATAGTGAGTTAATCTATATTCTCTGGCTAACATTTTCATAATTTCAATGCACTAAAACAAATGAACTTGAGAAAAGTTTAAATCTGTTTAAAATTTACTATTAGAATTGTTTTACTATAAGCAAATCAATATATTTCCACTGAAATTATTATTTTAGAATGATGCAGTAAACAATTACATATTAGAAATACTGAAAAATTAAGTGTTAGGATTCCAGTAATCTTTTCTGAATAAATAAACCCCATAGATTTTTGCCATTCCCACAAAACTATAATTCCATATATTCCTAATATATTCCTATATATTCCCAAAAAATATAATTCCACATTTAATTTCAAAGTGTTTCCATTCCAGGAAATGTGTCCATTATAGCTTTTCCTTCAAATACCAGACACTAAAAGCCTATCTAGATTTTGAAATCATTTATCCTTCTTTATCTTTAACTTAAATAATAGCTTCATCTTTGTCTCCTATTTGCTAGTTGGAAGTATTGCACACATCTATATAATAGAGATTGCACTGTTGTCTTCTTCCTGTCTGTGGTCTTGAGAACAACTGATATCTCTTCTGAATTTGGATGTGAGGAAAGGGCACTCTAATGAAAAGGTAATACTAAGTTAATATTCTCCATATCAGCTCCAAGTTCATAGAGTAGCACTGAAATATGAGAATGAGACAATGAAAAGATGGCTTTCTTGGCTATTTAAATATCAAAATGTCTTTTGTCTGACTTGTCTTCAGTATACTTATTTTATATTACTTCTCATTCACCTGCTAAAAAAGTAAAAATCTGAATGCTAAACTATAAATATCTTTGCTGCATTCTTTGTGCGGCTTTTACGTGTCTTATTTTTAATATTAACAGTTGAGCATATATATAATTAAGCTTTTCAACTGGCCTTTTAGGCAATATTTGGTGAAGGATAACTGAGAAGGAGGAGGACTGTGATTTCTTTTCTAAGCTGCAGAAATACACAGTGAGGACATTCAATATTGAAATATTAAAGATGTTAGATAACACCCCAAGAGACACTGTTTCAAAAAGAGAATGACTCCAAAGAGTCTCCAAGCCATGAATGGAAAATAATTATATTAAGCATTGATATATAACAAAGAAAATGTGGATGAATCCCTAGTAGTATAACAGATATTCTAACTACTGACAATGGATGACCTAAGTTTTAACATTAATTTATTCTTTAGCATGTAGAGATTGATACTTTTGATTGATAACTCAGAAGGTATTCATTAGAATATTCAGTATCAAACTTGTCCTCTTGTGATTGCTCATACATTCATTTTCATATATTTTTTTTGACCAGCATCACAATTCTCAATTTCTTAGCATCATCTAATTCTCACTTCCTTTTTCATTCTTTTCTCTATTTGACATACATTTCTTTGTCTGCTGTTTTAAGATCAGAACCTAGTCTCTCTCCACAGTACCTTACTGTCCCATGTTTATGGTGTGTGTCTCAGGCAGGTCCTGAGATTCTGCCCCAGTGCAATATATTCCCTGTTCCAAAGTAACTGGACAAGGGTGTGCACCAGTCAATTTCAGCATTTCCCTCCAAAGCACATTTTTTTCCTATAGATAGTCTAGTCTTTACCTTTTAAAATAAATTGTATTATGTGTAAGTTATATAGATAGTATAAAGATTATTCAGTGAAGCTACTCATTTTTTTCCAAAAAGAACTAAAATTAGTATCCATTCATTAATTATTAGTTTAAATTAATTTATCTTAGGCTGAATACTATCAGTTGTATTAGTCCTATTGTACGTCATCTATCTATACTTGTCCTTGCTGTGTATCTGTTAATATTGTATGCTATTACCTATATTCTTCTGTATATGACTCATTTGAAATATTACAAATGAGCCATACTTTTTTTTAAAATTATCTTTATTGGTACATTAAATATACACATCATGATTGCACTCCATAATGGGGATTTGTACCAGTATAAGACACAACTTAATTCTCATTTTTTCCCATAGCCCCACCCACCCTACCACCCCCCCCATATATATAAAATTTGTTTCCTTACTTTTTTGTTACAATCTCAACATTGCCCCCTTTCACCTTAGTTTACATTGAGCATTTTCTATTTCACAATATATAACATACAATGCTAGGACTCATTTACATCTTCATTTTCTCATACCAGAAAAAAGATGCGATATGTATCTATCTGTGACCTATTTATTTCACTTATGAGGATATCCTCAAGGTATGTCCATTTAAGTAGAAATGATTCAAACTTATCATTTTTTATGGCAGAGTAGT
>PVIR01007296.1:0-61728 GCA_004026965.1 Petromus typicus
TCCTACCATGTACATGTACAAAGATTCTAAGGTTCTTTGGCTATAGTTTTGCTCTTTTTCTAGGAATTATTTCTAGAAAATTTAACAAAATGAATCACCCTTTTATGATAACAGCCTAACAGGGGAGCTGGAATCTAAAACATCTTTGTTCTCTATAAGATCTCTTACTGCATTTGTGACCTTAGGTAACTTTCCTTAATACTCTTTCTACTTGTGCCACTGGAGAGGATAAAAAAGACCTTGGGGACAAGAATGTGGCACTTCAAGGGATGTAGTCCTTACGTAGGTGCGCACTAAGTTTACCTCAGTGGAATACAGAAGTACATGAATCAACATCTACCCCTAGATGATATGCTTAAGAGTGCTTTTTAATTATTCCTAGTGCAACTGAAAACTCAGTTACCACACAGCATTCTGGGAAAAGCTACTCTGAATACAAGTTTGTATCCCCCATGGGGGAATGTGTCTGCAATGTGTGTAATAGCAGTCCATATTTGAGGAAGAAGTAGACTATAGTACTGGAACTCTACCAGATATATAACAGGACATACTAAATGAGAATTCCACACCACCATCCTCTCCATAGAGCTCAGGCTTCTGTAAAGAATCTGTTTGTTGTGGTAGGGAGCAGAGGTGTTCTGCAAAAGATTCATGTGTTCAGCAGTGGAGCTTTTAAAGAGTGATTACATCATAGGGTGCTAACCACATCAGTGAATCAATTCATAGCTGAGTGCACTGTGAAGAGGCCTTAGGACGTGCCACTGTAGGTTTGCCTTCAAATGACTGATCTCTTTCTTACCCCAACTGCTTCCTGGAAGCTAAGAAGTGGAAAGCTTTCTGCTATGCTACTCTTCCCTGGGAGAGGGAGAATGTAGCTTAGTGGCTCTGTGCCTGCCTGATAAGAGCAAGATCCTGAAGTCCAGTTCTATTTCTCATGTGGAGCAGTTGAATGTGGATTAAAACTTCTGAGACTGAGGGCTAAAGCAAAACTTTTCTCCTTTAAATTGTGTGTGTCAGGTACTTCCTCATGGCAATGAACAGTTAACTAACAGTATTAGTATATTGTCATCTTCTGGTGTACCACATTCCAGGTTATCTTTTGTGATATAAGATTCACAGATATTTCTTTAGTATCTGTGAAACATTAATTCCCAAATACTTTCTGGGCTACAAAAATCCACAGATGTTTGATAGGTTCATGTAAAATTCTGTGGTATCTGCCTACAATTACAAACATTTCCCTATATAATTTGAATAATGTGTAGATTATTATAATTGGTGGGGCTATGGGAAAAAATGAGAATTAAGTTGTGTCTTATACTGGTACAAATCCCCATTATGGAGTGCAATCATGATGTGTATATTTAATGTACCAATAAATATAATTTAAAAAAAATTTATACTAATAATGGAAACTAAATGTTAACCAAATACTTATATGCACTGTTTAGTGACTGTTTAGAATAACTGAAAGAGAAAATTGTACATGATTTCAAAAGAATAAACCAGGGTAAATCAGTAATGGTGTATCTTATTTTTAGAATATTTTCTCTCCTTTGTCTGCTGGTAGTTCTGAGAATATGAAATCTGTAGTTCCAGAAGCCAGGCTGTCCACATAAGTTATAAATTTAGAAGTAATTTTATCATGAAAATGGGTTTTGAAAATAGTGTTCAATATGGTGTCACACCGAAATAAAGCTCCTTTCTTCCTTTAGTCTCTGTTTTACTTTGCTTCTTCTTTTTCACTGTTTCTTAGTTATTCCCTATGGCCTTCGTGGGTCTAGTCAGAACATATGTCTTCTTATGATGGATTTTTCTTGAGATGAACACAAGAAAAAGAACATGATACTTGATCTTTTTCCTCTGTGTCACTGAAGGAAAGCCGAGGGAGAAGATAGAAGTAAGATTTCAGATGTGATATATTCAGTACTGAAGGGAATTTGGGGAACAGTAATGCATGCACACACATGTGCACAAAGTCCTTGGAATGCATCCAGCTTAATGTAAATTTAAGAGCTCATTACTTTATCATCTATACAAGAAAAGCCTACTTAAATTTTAATCCGAATCCTAATCTTTTACATGAATATAGCAGAGAGAAAATTAAGATAGAGTTGAGTATGGTCCTAAGTGTAATTAAAACTGTTTTGTGGTATAAATAGTGAGCCGTTCTCTAGTCTTAGTCCAGCCTGTGGTACAAAATAAAAAGCTCATCCTATCCAATTCTTCATTTGCAATTTACATCAACATGGGGCCATTCACTGAAAGCAGGGATCAGGTATATAAACTGCTGATCAAAAGAGCCCTAATCACTCAGGTCTCCAGGCTCATGTTCGTGGTCTCTGAATCTTTTGCTGTACTGAAAAGAAAACATCTGAGAGATATACCAAACTGATGCCAGCCAGCTGACTGATTAAATTTGAAAGGAGGGTATGTGAAGCAAAAGAAATACATTGGTCCATAGCCAGTTTCTTCTACAAACACCCAATCACCCTCCCACACATATATCCTCAGTCCACACACAGTCACCAGACCCTTATCCTAGTCACCTTCGCTCAGAGTAAAGCTAGTTTTTTGAGATGCAATCAAAGGAGTATCCATTTAGAAACTTGCCTGTTTAGCCTGATTTCCACTATTGAGTAGGACAAAGTGTGTTTGATGCTCTCTACAGTTATCAGCATTTGTTCCCCTTGGGCACTTTGAACCTTCAGACATTTCTGCTATCTATCTGATGCTCCTGAACTTCACAACACACTCCAGACTGAATTCATCCCGCACATTACTTCTTTGTTGTGCATCTTAGAACCCCACTTGACTATAATTAGCTAAAAGTGACACTTAATTTCTCTTAGACAGAGTGTATATGTTATTAGAGCGAGTCTCTTGTTGCCATAACTGAGGGTAATGCCTATGATCTCATCAGCTGAGAACCGGGCTCTATACAGATTTTGGAAAAGGAGTTCACAAAGAACAATTTGCTGTGGCAGCTCTCAGCACTTAGCCTCCCCTCCTCTCTAGGGCCATTAGTTCTTCTGAGACTGAATTTGGCCTTCTGAATGTTTTATTCTTCACCTGTAATGATCTCGTCAAGACAGGAACATGGCAAAATGTTGCATCATGAGTAAGTTTAGGGTTGGTTTTGTTTTTCCATCTGAGTAATTGCTCTATACAGAAAGTGGGATACATGTTTCTTTACTGACATGTGAAGTTATCTTTTCAAAAGTGATGAAATCAGAACTTCAGTTCATGTATTTGCTTATGAACAAGGTCAACCTTCAGCAGCCAACTGTGTCTTCAACCCAGTAAAGTGCACTCTCCTGCCAGGTTTGAGGGAAGAGGAGAGGAAAACTGACCACATGCAAATATGAACACCTGTCAGAATTGGACCTGTTATTTTATTTGATCCCTTATTAAACAGAAGCATGAGATTTCATGCAGAAGTCCTTGTCAGGAGTCCACAGGAAGCGGGTCCTATTCCTGGGCGGGACACAGTCTTTTTGTACTCAGCTGGTGAAAGGGGACTTTGTTTTTGATCAACATTCAGCAAGGCTATAATAAACCTGACTGATCATTAATGTCTCTCTGTTTCCTCTTGACTGCATCACAAGAATGACCTGTCTGTAGGTGGCATACCAGCTGGGGCTCACAACACCTGTCTTTATTGAACACACTCATACCTTGCAGTGACCTCTTTTCAGTGTCTGTGTCTGAGAGAGGTTAATGGGGGCCAGGCAGCACAGTTACAATTAAGATTCTGATTTTCCTTTTATAACAAACTGTAGACTAACAAAACCAATCTGTAGTTGCTCTTGGAACAGTTCAGAGTCTAGCAATAGAGATTATTTGTGAAGAGAACCACACTATGTATATTTTTTATTTAGTTTGTGGTTTTCAGAACAGCTGTCCACTAGGCCCCATGTTTGTCTGTGGAGAAAAACAAAACAAAAGAGAAATATAAGATGTGTTTTTTTTATTACTTTTTCTCCCTATTTTAGGTGAACTCAGTTATCTTTTTGAGTAAACAGGAGAAATGAGATGTCTATAAATGAGTACATTCTTCAGACATTTTTTTTCCAAATATTCCCAGAAGTGAGTTCCTACCTGACAGAATGCGACATTGTATTTTCCTGTCATCTTAGCCTTTGTGGCTAAAGCCCAAAGTGAGATGTATTGTTTCAAAGTGACATCAGTTATTTAAGGAAATTGGTGATGTACCTTAGGACATACTAAGAAACAATGAAGGGTGCTGTGACACTATCAGTACACATGTGTCAGGACCAATCTCTAACCTGAAAGTACATGTTTTATTTGACATCTTAATTCAACATCTTAGATTACATAAACTTTCCAGGAAGAGAACATGACTATTCTATGGTACTTGATGGCCCACTGCCACAGTTAAAATGACCAGCTTGGGTTTCTCTGTGCTTTTTTCTGACACTTCTTTCCTCAGGCCCATACTATGGGAAGCCAATCTGTTAAAATAAAAATACGGGCTAAAAAAATTTTGAAGAGTAATATTTTTTAAAGTAAAATACATGATTAGATTGAAGATTCATGAACTCCATTGTTGCTCTTTTTTATAGTAGAGATTGTATCACTGTAGCTACAATTACTCAGTTAATTGTCAGGTCTTTTCTTTCTCATTGTGTGGCAAGACAAATAATGCATATTTGAGATAAGTTAGAATTTTTGCTGAAGAATCTCTTTTATGTTTAGTTTGCTGAAGTCACTTCATGTTACATTTTTAAAGCTACCAATTTTCAAAACAATTGTGCAATTGCAGTACATTAATTACATGTCTAAAACATCTGATTTTCCCATAAAAACAATACCAAAGCAAAGGTTGTATTTTACAGAACACTGAGAACTAATCCTAACAGTAGATGGAAGAGAAAGACATTTAACAAAGTTATGTAAGTGCAAAACAGACCAAATAAAATCACCAGCAGTTTAGAGTTTATCTCTAACAAGGAAATCTTCAGGGTCTAATGAATATTTCCTGTAGCTTTTGCTGTCAATAAGTACACAGGCCCAAAATCTCAAGAAACTACAAATGTACTTGTCTTCTTGAAGGTGTTTGGTTATTGGAAATCAGATCTGTTGGGGAACAAATCTATTACAGTGTAAAAAGGTGTAGGTATGTGATAAATACAAATTTCTCATCTACGATACATTATGATTTGACCACATTATTAACTCCTCTTTTTTTCTGATAAAATAATTTATAATGCTTAGTTGCCAGCTAAAAATATTTTTTGTGGAGCTCACTCATTTTCACATATAAATGTAATATTGGTATTGCATATATCCTAAAAATATCAGCATATTGTAATTAGAACTGTCAAAGTTATATAAAAAGAGAACAGATAATCTGTTTGGATTAATAAAAGGAGTGGCAAGATAATAAGCTCAAAACTTAGGTATCATCAAGAAAAAAGCCAAGGATTTGCTTTCTGCTTATTTTCATTTCATATTTGGAAGGTATAGTTTGTCATTTGAGAAAGCATATAGCTTTTTTGATTAGAAGAATAAAGCTGGAAAAAGAAAAAGGGAAAGATGTCAGCCTGCTTAAACCTGAGAAACAGCAGGCAAAGCAAAAGAGATGGAAGAAATGAAGGCAGTTGGAAGAAATGACAGTCACTGACATATCTGCACCCTGGAACTTTAATATATTGAATGACTGGAGAGGTCACTGGGAAGGTTGGGGAAATCACTGAAGAGAGAGGAATCCATTTTGAAATTTGGGTTATATCCCTAGAAGGATGAATATTGGTTTTCCAAAAGGTCACACAAAAGGCAACAGAGATGATAACAGGATCAGGCAGAGAAAAATCAAAAATCACTTCCAAGCTTTAATTTTCTTTTGATATGAAAGAGGCCCATATTGAAAGGGAGTGAGTCAGACCTGGACATCAATAGCAGAGTTGTGGTGACTCCTCACAGAATGCACAGTCTAGTGCAGAGGTGTTATCTACAGGGAAGCACGAGCCTGATGGTCAGAGAAGGTGCAGACGGCAGGAAGAGCCATGAGAAACTAAACTCGAGGGAAGAGGTGCTAAGAAACTAGTGCTAAGAAACTAGTGCTTAGCACTAGTGCTAGAAACAATACAAGTTCATTACATAATCAACTCTAAAATGACTGACAAAAGAAGGATGCTTGTGGAGAGGGGACCTTGTTTCCCCATCAGCCACCACACAGCTTGAAGACAGACAAGGGGATGGCCCTCTTCTCTTGCCAGAGCTTTGACGTTATGCCAGATGTAGTCTTCAGGACTCCGTGTATCCCAATGGTGGGACCAAGAGAACATTCTGGAAAATGAATCTTGTAAATTAAAGACAAAATATTAAATTTAGAAAGAATTCTAAATATTAAATATGACTAAACATTATTGACCTTTTTTTTTCTATTTTTGCAGTTGTTGCTTTTGTGCTATGTCACCCAACAGATATGGTCACATAAGCCTATATGAGCACCTTAAAATAGCATAGAAACTTCGTATTTAAACTATAACCAAATATAAGTTCAATATATACATAAATAATTATAAGATTAAGGATTAATTACATTCATTGAATATATTATTTTGGAAATTCATATTTAAATTATGGAAAAATGCTTCTCCTTTAAACCCTTTTGTACCCTTTTGTGATGCGTTTCAAATCCTCATTTCTATGGCCCTGATACAAGTACATGACCTCTTTTTAAAGCTGTTCCCCTCGGGAGCCATGTTCTCATTGAGCTCTCATTTACATGTGATTCTTTTCTGGCTAAGCTGCAAAATGTTTACATCTTTGTCTCTGCTCTACACTGCTGATTCCCCCTATGTATTTAGTTCCAAGTTGTCATAAGTACCTACACTACAGCCTGAACACTGTCTCCTTTGCATGATCTAATCATCTGTTCATGTCCCACCTGAGACACATGAGACTTTGGGGCACAAGTTTAAGTCCAGAACACAACACGTAACTTAGGAGATCAACATATCATGGACTGGACTGCAATGTGTGGCAAAGGAAACACATTGTACTGAAAATATGCAAAACATTATTATTGGAGGTTTATTGGGTAAAGATACTATCATTATGAACTTCTGAAACAAGTGAAGTACATAAAACTAAAAACTAAATAAACTATGAAGTAGATACAAAAAATTGTATATTATTGGATAAGTTATTATCACAGAGTTAAAGTATACCATTCTGAAACAAATTTGAATGCACAGTAGAATTTAACCAGTGAATCAATAGTCTCTCATTGAAGGAAATATGGAGGCACATGTCTATAATCCAGCACTCAGGAGGCTGAAGCAGGAAGATTACGGTGAGTTCAAGGCAAGCCTAGACTACATGCTGAGTTCGAGGCCAGCCTCAACTGTGTAACAAGACCCTGTCTCAAAAAAAACCCCAAAAATAAAATAAAATCAAAAATAATTTATGGTGGACATCAAATGTCTCAGTATTATAAGAGAGTACAGTCATTCCAGCTTTTCCTTTTGTTCTGTGGGTGGTGTGATTTCAATAAATGTCTACCCACTGAATATAATGATGAAGACATCATTGATAAACAGCCTTTTGGCCTTTTGCTATCTAGTATTTTTCAATTATTTGGTCTATTAGACTTAATTTAAATTGAAACCCATCTTTCTTTGAATAAATAACCAACACATTCCATATTGTCTGATCCAGAAGGTGCTTAAGAATTGTATATTTTTTTCTTGGTTTTGAGTTACAGCATAGCTTTTAGATGCTGGTCAATTCTGTCAATATTTCCCAGAGAATTATTATAATCACTGATAACTCTGGGAATATATTTACTTTCATTTTTTTAAAAAAAAATTTCTGTATTGTGACTAGTTGACAATAGGAGATTTTAAAATTCTTTTCCATTTCATAACATAGACCTTTCCCCGCTGATGTGCCAATATTTCTCCCTTTCTCAGTTTTTTCATTTGTAGATCTTTTGACACTTCCTCCTTTCAGTCTCAGTCTCCCAAATATGTCTGTTTTGTTCTGAAAAAGAATATCACTGAGTTCCAGAGGAGTTTTTATAGAGTATAGCACAAAGATGTAGGTCCTTCTTCATAAATAAAATGAACATGAATTAGTACAAGAAAATAACCAGAACTTATTACTAGATTTCACTAGAAACCAAAGGAGATATAATGACCTAAATCGGAATGATGCAAAAAATAATCAAAAATAAAACAAACAGATGTGTGACTGTATCTCATACCTCATGAAAGCAAGAGTTGAAATGAACTATCAGAGCATCACTGGGGATGTAAATAAACACACCACATAGATGATGGTCAGGGTCAACTGTTAAGTAGTTCAAGACAAAGGAAGAAGACAGAAGGACCCATGTGTACTACTGGACCACAGACAGAAACATGATGATAGACTCATGGTTAGCCTCACACAGCAGTGGATGTATGTAGCTAACTAGAGACATAGTGCTATAAATATATGTACAGGTATTTATATGTGAGATGTGATATTAAACTACAGTGAATATTTAGAAAACTAACTTGAACTGTATCTTCCAGATGAAAATTCCAACAGATAAAATGTCTGGTGAGGGTCCACGGTTGGCTTCCAGGATATCACCTTGTGATTGCTTTCTGCAGATGTGAAGAAAGTTGTGTTGCCACACAGTAAAACAACGGAAGAACAACACTTCTCTGTATAAAGTCACTAATCTTACACTCAAGGGCTCTACCATTACAACTTACCTCCTACTGGCTGCACCTTGTTGGACTACTACATTGTTCTTTAAATCAAACAGTTATTGAATGGAAATATACATTAAAATCATAGCACGTACCAAGTACCCACACTTGGCCTCTCACATTTTTCAGAGCTTTATAGAGAAATGGTTAATTTTATGACTGGGGCAAGAAATATATGAGTGTGAAGCATTTTTCAGTATAAAAATGAAGTATGTAGTCAAAACAAATCACATGTATGTGGAGAAGGAAAAAAACAGACAAGGTCAAAGGATACTTGCACTACTGACAATGGAAACATTGTCATTCAATAAATGCAGTAAGAAAATAGTGGATTATAACGCAAAGGATAAAATAAACATCCATGACTCCACAGTAATATGTTATTCAAGAAATAAAGACAATGATGAAAAAGGAAATATCTTGCATACAAAATGATATAAAAATGTATGTAGATATTCTTCCCTAGAGAAGTTTTTGTGGATCTTTTTAGTTCTAAAGTATGTGAAATACCGCCTTCCATCTGAAGAGTTCAGAATGGAAATGACAAGAAGAATAACTTTCTGTGCAGAAAGTTGACCATCACTAACTTAGCCCAGCAACTGAAGTCTCATCTGCCGTGAACAGCCACACTGATGCTCAGTCACTTATGTGCCTCTGCACACTACTGATGCACTGTTTCCATATATCCTTGTGTGATGTGGTGGGAATGGATACTTTATGGAATCTTTCTCCCTGAAACCTATAATCTCACCCTGAAAATGCAAAATCACTCACCAAACACCGATTGTTAGATAATCCCCTCGAAATCTAACCAAATTTTTTAAAAAACTACCCCACAACACCAAAACCAAGAAGACTGCAAAATATCTTTCTATCTATTAGGAACTCAGGAAATGTAATGACAAGAAGAAACATGTGATCTTGAATAAAGTCTTGGAAGAGAAAAAAAGACTCAGTAAACACTAAGGAAATATGAAGACAAGGGGCTTAGTTCGCAATAATATGTCAACACTGACTGTTGATATTTGACACACATGTACGTTATTGTAAGTTTTTAACAAGGGAGGAAGTCCAGAGTGAGCTATTTGGCTCCAAATTCAAGTGTAGCCTATTGGTGCGAGTTATGCTTGTTAACTTGAATGAATTGAGACACGCCTGAAGAAATCATTAGATCATAGGGCGTAACGTACTCATCAGAGCATTAATCCTCTAATTTTCCTGAGCGTGCTCTTAGGAAGTGGGCTGAGTCACCTGGAACCATGAGCCAAATCACGTAAACTTCTCATCCTTGAAATGGCAGGTGTTCGGCATTTTATACAGACACGAAACTTGACAAATACATTGCTGTGAGACATGCTAATTTGTTTATAGAACTACACAGTGGAGTTCTTTAGAATCAGAGATACTGTAAACAGGCTAATTGTTCTCTTGTACTCAGTGTAGTTACAGTGTATTCACATTTAGTAATATTGTCTAGAAAGAATAAAATGAGCTCACCCTGTTGTTAGGGGTGTGTAAAGATATCTATGATATTTTTTTCAAAACAAAAAGTGCATTTTATAAAAAGTTTTTGACAAAGTGCTCTTCCTGAACAAAAATAAGAGAAAAAAGAGCAAAAGAAGAGATAATAAAAGATTATATATATATATATACAATATATAAACAATAATACATATTGAATATACATATTCATATACATATTGAATATTCCTATATTCAATATACATATTGAATATAGGAAAGTTAGAATACTATTTTAAAAAACTAATGTTGCTTACCTAAATTGGAATCGCTAGACTGAAGAAGCACTAGTATTTACATAAATATAAGAGGAATTAATAAAAAGAAAGACATTACTATACATAAAATTTTTAAATAATGTGAAAAGCTTGAAAGAATTCAGATTTCAATTCACAGTGATATTTGCAGTAATGAAGCAGAAATTTCTATGTGTTAGAAACTTCCTAAGCATCATTGCTGATTTTTATTTCTAACTGGGACTCGCTAAGTTAAATTAGAGAAAGTCATCGTACCAGTCTAAACAGATCTGTCAAGGGTGACTTTTCCTTCCACTCAGCAATTCTGTGTAACCCTTTTATTCACTCATAGTTGAATCCATATACAGTTTCCCAGAGGAGCTATTCCAAAACATGCACAATTCACAGAGCCCCTGAATTCACCTCTGCCTCCCTCCTTCTTATCTGATAACGTCGTCAGGTACTTCACTCAGATTAAAACTGGCAGGCTTGAACTTCCTAACTCTGCTAAATAGTCCTTGAGGGAAAGAAAGAGACACTCCAGGAACAGTCAGAGGGAGAGTAATATGTTCAAATGCAATGGTAAACATATTGTACTAATAGCTCATATTCGTTTTCTTCACCTCTGTTTGTCCACACTACTGTTGTCTGATCTCTTTCAGCTTCTCTTTCTGTTTTGTATTAAAAATTAAAACAAAAAACCCAGCTCAAAAGTAAATGAATTTGCTATAGAAAATCTGGGAAAATAATCATGAAACCAAATAAAATGAATCACTGTGGGAAAATATAGATGTAACATAAATGAAATATGCTTGCTTTTGAAAGGATGGAAATTTATCCCAAAATTATTGTTATTAATGATGTTATTTGACTATAGGAGATAATGTGATAGTGTGAGCTTTTTCTTTTGATTGTTTTAATCATCTAACAGTATAAAGAAATTATATTATTATTATTTTTGTAGTGGAGGTTTTTATTACTTCTGAATCACAAATGGAAGATTCTGACCTTTAATTTTCCTGTTTATTTGCTCAAGGAGCTGAGATGGCCAGATGTTAGAAGGACAATTCAAACTTAATTCTGTCTCACTGCAAAGCCTATAGTATTATCATTGTGGTGCATACCTCATTAATGATATTTCTGCTCCTAACTTTCACTAGGCCCTTACCTAACTGAAAGAAATGTAGGCAATTAATCCTTCAGTGTATCAGGTGAGGAAGACATTTCCTTTATGACACAATTCTGCAGAGCATATTCCTTGAAGTGACTGTGAGGAAAAATTCACTGTGTGTCAAGGGCTCATAAGACAGAAAAGAGGAGGGGGAGAAGGAATAAACAAATTTCTGAACAATATATCAAATTCAGTACAGATGAATTTTAGTGAAGGAACCTATCTTAGTCCTTTTTTACTTTTCTTCTGCCTTGATCTTTTCCATCAAGCTTAGTACTGGTCTCATATTTAGAGATCTGGAATTTCTATCATGCACTAGCCTGAGTATTAGGTAATATCCTCGTTGCATGTTGTAAATCATGATTCTTAATGCTATAAAGTATACTTGTCTCTATGTTCTTAAGAAATCAAAGGGAGGAATTTGGGTCTAGGTGGGTTATGCCTTTGCTATCCAGTGCAGATTTAAAGTCTGATGAATGACATTTGACATATGGCATGGCGTTCAGGGCTGAGCATGCACTCAATTAGCGTAAAAATTCCATGGACTTAAGCCTATGGCTTCCTATCATCAAATGCTCATTTCTACCTTAATACTCTACTCTGTGTAAAACACACTTACTGTGCTGTGATTTAAAAGTTCTTGTACATATACCTTAAGTGATCTTTCCTGAAATAAAATAATAAGAGATCATTTTCCTTGCTTTCCTTTAGACCATCTCTAAATTCTTATGCAACTCAGTTTGATGTTGGGGAGATTTCTGAATTGAGTTCCTTTCATCTGTTGTAAAAAATGATCAGAAATGTACTAGACTACTATGAAGAAGACCTGGGTGCAGCAAAATGCCATCACCACATAGCTCTACTTTCTTCTGAAAATTACTGTATTTCTGTAGGACTCAATTTTTCTGTGTCTGAAAATGATGCTGGATAAATTGAAGCCATTTAATTTCCAATTCACTTTTCTTTAGAAGTCATATCCTACAATTTAAACACTTCATTTAAAGGTAGACACAGAATCTACACTCAGCTCAGACACTTTTCTGTTCAGGAAAACTCACGGGGCTTTTATTCTTATCCTCTGCTTTCAGTTTTTTTTTCCATGGTAGCCGCTCTAATTAAGTCCTTCACACCACTTCCAAATCATGTAATTATATAGCTAGCTCTTACACTAAAGTGTAAGTTCTTCCTGTCTCCTCTCTCTCTTTCTCGATATGCGCCCCACTTTAATCTCAGTTATTTGTCTTTGGGAACCCTCATTTCTGTTTGTCCTGCACCGTCCCAACGTTTGACTGTCAGCCTATTCCAGCGGCTGTCACTCAAGTGATTCCACTGGCCCAAACCTACTTCCCTCAGCCTTTCCTCCTTTGTATTTAAACCTGAAGTCACGACGCCATTTTCAAAACAGAACTTTCCAAGGGACGCTCCTCATCTTCGGAACTGATTCTGGGGTCACGCTCTGAGGACCTGAACAGGCCTCAACACTTGCTTCCACTTTATAAGCATAGATGTTACGACCTATGTCTAGATGAAACTCCCGAAGCCTCCTGCGTTCATAGATGGGGCTCTTCTAGAGGTGGCTGATTCTAGTGTGTGACGCTGGAACTGGTTCATGGTGCGATGTTAGGTCAAAGGCAATAGGATCAAGGACGCGAGTGTTGCCCACCCTGAGTAGTCTGGTTAAGACGAAAGGGGCAGCAAGGTGCTGTTCACCTCCCTGGTTCCTTTTCTCGTCTTTGTCCTCCATGAACTTTGTCCCTTCTGCCGTGTACCAACCTGCCTTGGAGCCAGCCAATTATGGACTGAAACCTCTCTGAACTATAAGCTAAATAAACTCCCACTCCAACGTTGGGTGTCAGGTATTTTGTCTCAGCAATGAGACAAGTAACTAACACAATAGTCGTTCATTTTTTCCTTTGATTATCTAAAGTCATAAATATTTCTCTTTTTTTCCTTTAAGCTAAACATACCAAGTTTGTATTACTTATATCCTCAAAGAAATGCATATAATTCCATGGCAGGGACAGTTTAAAATTTAGAGAAATTTGAAGCTTAAATAACTTTGAAATTTTATTTCATAAATACAAAATCAGATAGGAAACTGTGTGTTTATATATACATGGATATACATTTACAGAATGAGAAATATATCACCATAAAGAAGCTATCAAATTCCATGAAATAAGGAATCTAAATAACTCATGATTTTTTCTAATTTTTAGACATATATTAAATATGTCTTTTGAAATCTTACTCTTACACTTTTTGTTCATGGCTATTTCTTGGTCTCACTTGATAGAATTTATTCAGTCTTCCTTCTATGGTCAAAATAGATAATCGAATTTTAGGTGGCATGACTGAAAATATTATATTGCTACTAGTGATGTGGATACAATTCTTACAGCTTCACATTTAGGCCTTGATAATGTTACCTAGGTTTTAGGAGTATGGTCTGTGTGGGATTCTGATTTATTTCAGATAATTTAAAGTGTATACTTTGACAAAATTCCAATTTTCTTTGATTTACAATACCATTTACTTTGTAATAGTCTTCATCACATTCACATATTTTGATTTTGTGTTGTTTCTTATCATTAGTAATAATTTTCAAAATAATTGCAAAGTCAATGAAATTTTTTCAGTTTATATCCATGTAGTAATTTCCTTTTATTAGGCTGATTAACCCTAGAATTCATTTTATTTAACACTTTTCTTTCTTTTCAAAATAAATTATTTCTTTTAATACAAAGGAAAAATGTTTGGTTACAATTTATGTTAATATCAACAGATATTAATGAACAAATGAATTTAATTAATATCACTACTTTTACTATAATTTAGGTTTCATATTTCATTCACTCTATCTGAAAAAATTCTACCTTAAAATCAATCTAAAGTGATAAAAGAGGGAATAGGTCAGGCAGGTCCAAATAAGAGACCTCTTTTCACCTCTTTTAGGGTTTAGTAAAATATTCTAACATATCTACTCATCAGAGAAGATGTATTATAATTTTGCCAATATGTCATTGCCATTAATTAAGAAAAGTAATCTTTGTGAAAACTTTTTTAGCAGGAGAAAATTTCAATCCTCATTGGAGATCATTGTACACTCATAATCTTCACTAACTTTGTGTATATCAGGTCACTGAAAAACGTTTCATGAACTACATTTCATTGCATATATTTCAAGTATTTATCTATCCCATTAAACACGTGCTTGCAGGGCCAGACACTAAGACATGTTTCTTTACATCATGACAAGCATCTGCCAACAGCAATTATACACGGGCATTACTGAGAAGTAAACATACCCCCAAACAGCAGACTACATGCACATTCAACATTTTCTGCCTTTCTGCCCTTTGCCCATTTCTAAATGGTCCATCTAATTACACCTGCCATAAAAGAAAATGTGACCTCATTGTATGTTATATATTGTGAAATAGAAAATGCTCAATGTAAAATAGGAAGAAGGGGGAAAAATGATGACATTGTAACAAAAAAGTAAGGAAACAAATTTTATGTATATGGGGGGATGGTAGGGTGGGTAGGGCTATGGGAAAAAATGAGAATTAAGTTGTGTCTTATACTGGTGCAAATCCCCACTATGGAGTGCAATCATGATGCATATATGTAATGTACCAATAAAGATTTAAAATAAAGTAAAATTTTAAGAAAAGAAAATGTGAACTAAGAGAAAATGGATCAGTACAAGTTGAGGCCTTGACCAAGCCTAATGAAGTTCTCATATGTTTCACCAAAAAAAAAAAAAAAAAAAAAACCACCAAAAAAAAAACTTGACCATATGAACATGCTTGGAGACCAGTCTTTCCCAGAACACAGAACAGAGACTCACAAGTTAAAGTTCTTTCAAAAGATATACTGGGTATAATAATGAGACTGAAAATCATAATGAGTGTTATTACCAAGAAGAAGATAAACATAGTATACTAAGCAAATCTGAAAAGGAAGGGACAAGCTGGAAAGAGAAAAATTGTCATTCTCACTTACAAACAGACTTCTGGAGAGATTATTGAGTGCAATCTGCATTAATTCTATCAGATAAGATGTTGGTTATAGAACCAGGTGATTCACCATGTGGTGACTGGGATACCACACAACCTTTAAAGCGGCGAGAGAGGGCAACTTCATCATTCATTAGGAATGATGAAAGTATAGAAAAGTTCAAAGAAGGAGGTGTGCTCTAAAAGTGGAATACATCAGTTAAGCTTTCAGGCAACTTTGGCTGTTTAACCCATTTTAATTTTCCTTGACATTGATAAGTTGAGGGATTAAGTGCATAATTACCATTGTTTTATAAGGTTTTAAAAAGACACCAGGGTGCTGAATCTCAAAGCAGTTTAAAGAAACTAATCCTATCGTGTAAGCAATACTTGTATCAAATACATTAGGAAAACAGTATGATCAAATAAATAACTTAATGCCAGATCTCAAGCTCCTCAAAAAAAGATGAATAAGATAAACCCAATACTCATACAAAGGAGGAAATTATAAATATTAGAACAGAAATCAGTGCAATAGAGGCTAATAGAATGACACAAATAGTCAATGAATCAAAGAGTTTGCTCTTTGAAAGTAAAATTGACAAAGTCTTAGCTGACTTTACTAAAAATAGAAAAGATAGACTCAAATTCATGCAATCAAAAATGAAAAGCATGTGATTACAACAGGTCTAGCCAAGAGGACTATCACTTCCTACTTGGAGAACCAATACTCCAATAAGATAGAAAACAGAAGAAATGGACAAATACCCAGACACATGAATTGCCACAGCTTAATCAAGAAGTCATAATAGTTTTCACCACCCAATAATAGCCAGTGAAACTGAAAATGTAATTAAAAGCTTACTGACAAGGAGGAGTCCTGAAAATGCCACTGTTGAACTCTACAAGAAATTTAGAGGAGAGCTAACCCCACCATTTCTCAAACTCTTTAATGAAATTAAAAGGGAAGCAGTAGTTCTAAATTTATGTAGAGAAACAAGCACAATCTTAATGAAGTATGGAAAGACCCAGGAAAAAAAGAGAATTGAAGGCCAATTTCCATCATGAAAATAGATGCAATAATCTTCAATATAAAGCATGCTTGAGTGGATTCTGAAGGCTTTTCTTGAAGTACATCTTAAGACAATTTTTGGCAAGCACTGCCCAGGTCTAGACTGATTTCAAAACTACTTTATTCAGTCTACTTCAGTGTAGAAATACATGTGTCAATATTGTAAGTGAATAATGGAGAAATCTAGAAACAATACATAGTTGATTTCTTCAGTAATCACAGATTTGATGTCTAATTCAGCACTTAAAAGATAATTCTAGGAGAGCTGCATGGCTATAAAATGCGGCAATTTTTTCCCTACTGTAACACAAAGGAAATAATGTATGTTGCATTTTCCCCTTACCCCATAACATGGAAATAGAAATGGAAAAACAATTAAATTGTAAAATATCAGCAGTAAACCAAACCTAATGCTGCACTTTAATTCATCAGCAAGACTCCAGAATTCTGATCATAGTAAAATTCAATGGTTTTTTAAACCATTGAAGTATGAAAGAGACACAAAATAATTTCCTGAAAAAAATCCTTCTTATCCCCAGGACATTTATTCTGAGACATGAGAGAATTTATTTTTCAGTGCATCGTGGCCTGCTGGCTTTCCCACAGACCTGCACTCACACGCATGCGCATACTTACAAATAATGTTATTTATGTGAGTGAACTCACATCTCTAATTGAAATCTCCCTTCTCTTCCTGTTAACCAGAGCCTGGCCACCCACAATGCTTGTTCAATTCCAGAAGTTTCCTGCTCATTTAAGCAAAATCCTGGAGGCAGAATTCATGGGGGATTAGCACTCTAAAGCATCCTTTCACCAAGAATCTCAAATCATTTTACACGTTTTAATTCATTCTTGGAAAGCCACCAATTGCGGAAGTTAACTGCCATCCCACTCCTGAAATAGGAAGAGATTCAAATAGATTGAATATGCTTAATTCAAGCAAATCAAGTCAAATATAAAGCACTTTGAGAGGAAATGTTTGAATTTTAACCTGAAAAGTTTCTCTTAAAAGAAGTACTCTAAAAAGCCCAAACAGAATTGTAATTAGCTATTTCAAGTAAAACACACACACACACACACACACACACACACACACACACACACACACACTTTCACAAATAAATGCTTCATTTAAATAACTCTTATGATTCAAGCTAAAGAAAACATTAGAGAATAAATCAATTTAAGATTAAAGGCTAAGTGTATGTTTTACATTTTGCTTATAACACAAAGGTCAACAGGATCCTTTCCTTATACATACAAAAGAACCTAACACACTGCAAACTTAAATTAAATGTGATTCAAGTGAACTTGGTTTATCCTTTCTCATCATCCAAAGCATGAAATACGTTTTGAAATTAAAAAAATGCAAATTAATGGTGTATAAATTATAATCTGTTATAGAATTAACCCTTGAAATCTGGGCTATCCAAAATTTTGTTAAGCACTTGACATTAGGCCTCTAAGAAAATTAATATGTGGATGTTAATGTCACAGATAAAGAACACAATATCTTGGTTTCATCGGGCAACTTTTTCTGTCAACCCCCAGGCAACAAACAGGTAGACCAGCTGATTAGGATTCAGTGTAACAGATAAACTACTTCAGGAAGAAGCACCACACCCTAAACTGACTTCTCTACCTTTATCATTTAATTGAAAACAAGTTAAAAACAGAAAAAGCTACATGAAAGAAATTGTGTTTTATTATATTTTTGAATATAATTGAATATATTTTTAGCAAGTAGATACTTGGGATTTTATGTGAATAATTAAATTCAGGAGCCATACATTCACAGGAAGCATATGTGTATCAGTGAAACAAATGTCAACATGATGCCATCTTCAGGTGCATACAGTGAGCAAGTCAACAAAACATTGTGGCCTGGAAGAACTAATGAGTTCAGCTGACTGACAATACCACAGTTTAGACTACTCTAATGGGTAGTCAAATCAGGTTGCATGAAATCAACTGTCTTTTTATAATCTGACCACCTTTCAATAACAATTTGAGCAATTCAAATAATCTAAGTCCATGTATTAAGATATAGCCTGATAGCACCCTGATGAATGGGTGTTCCATAGTGTTGAATGTATTAAGAGTAGATGACCTCAATTTGAGAACATTTCCATCATTCTAAAATGAAACACTGTACCCACCAGCTGCTTTAGCAAGGAAAGTTATTTCAGGTGGATTACATGCTTTCCTCCACTTGGCTCCTCAGTCTTACATCTATCTTTTGCCAACTGCTCCTTTCATTAAGTACAAGATGGTGAGTTGTCATAACACGGTGGGTTCAAATATTATGTATGCAGCCAACTGCATATATTTAAATCCTTCAAACCTCTCTGGAAAATTATTAAACCTCTTTGCCTCAGCTTTTGCATCTGTGAATTGGAAATGTAAATGTGAGTGATAATAGTACCTTTGTCTCAGCTCTCTTGGAAGAATCAAATTAAATAAAACATGTGAGCTATGCAAAGCACTCCTGGATACATGTTAGCCACTTTTATCCCTGCAAATGGTTTTAGATTCTTCTGCAAAGATAATTGCATCCTCAGATTCCAATGATAACATGTAAGAATGGAAGCAACAAGTCACCTGTTTCAAATTTGTATTTTTAATGTAAAGATAAAAAGGAAATAATTTTTCTAGCCGGATATGTGAAATAATTAAAACTTTTTATTCAATTATGCAAATCATGCTGAAAATGTATAGTAGATGCTAAAGATAAGAATACCTGCTTTGATATCATTCGATGCGAATTGTGTTGTTTCTCAGGAGCATAGGAAGGTGCCTTTTAAAATCAGAAATGTCTGTTCATAATGCAGACAAATTCTGAGTTTGGAGAATGGATCAGTGTATATTTAGTGCAAAGCACAAATGACCAGGCTGTTCAGAAAACCAGCTCCTAGATTTGCTCCAGTTAACTCCTACAGCAGAATGCCTGTCATTGGAAACCCCACACCTGAACATGTTTATGTGACGTTTCCTCTGCTTGGGAGCCAGAAGATGTCTCTGTGGGTCCCACCCAGAGCAGACAGGACACCACGCCCCACCCCGGCTTCACACCAGCGTGAACTCCTCGAACTTTGGGTGAACTTCCCTGCGCCATCAAGCACATTTTTTTTTTAAAATGTAATCTATCCCAGCAAAGCCTAATTCGTATTTCATTTCACAACCTTGTCATTTATCACAAACCCAGCCAGACAGGTTTCAGGGTAACAACTTCTCTGAAACCTGAAGGAGACTCATTCCGCCCACTCAACTCATGCGTGGTATTCCTGAAGCACATGCTTCGGAGTTGGAGACACGGAAGCTTCTTTGTGAATGGAAATCTTTCCACTCCTTGCTCGGGGTTTTCTCTTACAGAGAAAAATCACTACTACCTCCTTTTAGAACTTGTGCTTTTTAAACATGAGCTTTTGCTAGAAAGTCATTTATTCTTTCAACGGTACATAACTGGGAGAAAATGACCTATCTTGTAAATCTCCAAGAAGTATTAGTTTGATTTAAGCAATTACCAGTAGCGCATTTTGTCAGACTTGGCTACAACATCACAGGCCAAGGGAAATTCCTTGTCACATCTGAGGCAATGTGCCTGAGAAGTTTAAGCTTTTTTTTTTTTTCTTTCAATAAAGGATTCTTTACATACTCCAATGCAGGCTTCTATTAACTCAATTGTAAGGAAGATAAATCTTAACAGAGAAATTACCTCTGGTATTTCAGATGCCACACATAAATTGTTTGCTTGGTTTCAGCACATTTTTTAGTTATGTACTAAGAACATTATGTCCTTCATCACAGATAAGCTTTATTTTTTAAGGGGAGGAGGAATTCTTCATTTTCTTTTCAAATGTATTTCAAACTGATTTTGTTTAGATAGGACCTTTGGAATATGGGCCATTTGTTAGTAAAGTATTCTTGGAAATACAACTCCTAAGTAAATATAAATTATGTGGAATAAAAGTATTGTATATAGGATATAACATTTTATACAGATGTAATCCACACAGTTGGACAGAATTCTCTGACTAAATTTGTCTGCTGAATGAGTAATGTACAGAATGTAAAAAACTAAATGAGGTGATCTAATTCTCTATGAAAGTTTGCCTCTTTAAGACAAGTAATGGTAATCACTGATATCACTAATTATCTCTTTCTCTATCTATATATCTATATCTATCTATATAGATATATCTATGTATCTATATATAGATAGATGTATCTATAGATATATATCTATAGATATATTTATCTATATCTATATATCTATATGTATCTATATGTATATATAGATATATAGATATAGATAAATATATCTATAGATATATATATATAGAGAGAGAGAGATAAAGAGAGAGAGAGAGGAACCTGGCATTGTGTGTTCTAGAGTTCATACACAATGATGAGCATCCACCTAAATTTGTAGAAAGCAGACATGTGTACAGATTGAAATAATTCTGTCAGGCTCTTGATCTGTGGTGAGCCCTCCAATGTTCACGATGCCATTCAACGTGGCACCCCTGATTTTAGACAACACATGTCTCCTCAGACCTGTACAAAAGTATTTTTCTACCTTGTTCTTGTTTTATGGGTTTCAAGAGAAAAAACAGTAAGATTATCAACTCATTTTGTGTGTCCAAGGATGGATTTGAAGGAAGACTTCATTTTGGGAAGACAGGCAAGATGGCAGAGAAAAACAGGACTTCTAAATTTTGTCTTCTACTGCACAAGAGGAGAAATTATAACTGAATAGGTCACAGATGAGGAGATACCATATCTTTTCTCTGATATGAGAAACTGAAAATGTAATTGAGCTTTAGAATGTATTTTAGATATTGTAAAAAACAAAATATTCAGAGGGAAATATCAGTAGGGGTGGGTAATGAGGAGAAAGAAAAACATGTGATGGTAACAAAAAAAGGGAAATAAAGCTTATGTGTGGAGGGGGTGGGGTTGTAGTGTGGGTAGGAGAATGGGAAAAATGAGAATCAAGTCATGTCATGTACTAGTAAAAACTCTCAATGTTGAGTGTGATCATGATATGTATGTAAATTGAACCTATTTCACAACAGAATTAATAAAAAAAGATGAAAAGCTTTAGCCCAAATGTTAGGAGTTTATATTTCTTATTCTTAAAGTATTTAAGCTATTAATTCCAGCCAGGATTATACATAGAATTCCTCAACTTATAAAACGAATCTGTTTTAAAATATTTATAGACTCGTTAAAATTAAGAAAAGGGGAAAACACTTTAAGTCAAATAAACTCAAATATTTTGCGAGATCGCCAGCTAGGAATTCCTGCTTAACCTGTCCAAGTACAGCCCATCCAAAACCTGGAGACACCGTGTGGTCTAGAAATTATTAGAGCAAAAGGGTCTTATGAGTAGAATAGAATGGTTTTCCTTCCATGGTCTGAGCCATACACTATTGCTTCCCAAGATATCTGAAAATTATACATACATTATAGAAGCTGTACTTGCCCACTAAAGACCGAATAGCTACTAAACTCACTTCTTAACCTATTTTTAATTGGTGTAACAAAAAAAATCAAAAGATTTTTTAGACATTATTAGTATTTTTTAACCACTTACTTTAAGATTCCTGTTACATGTTAATTGCTACTTAACGCTCAGAAATTATTTTCTGACCTTTGATTAATTTCTTCATTCTGTCTATGCACTCTAGGGAAAATCTGGAAATATGAAGATAGATGTGATTTTTTTTCTCTTCAATGACCTTTACATTTCAGTAGCAAAATGAGTCCTATGTGTGTTTTGTATTTCCCCTTCTAAAGAATTTGAAAATTGACAAGTTAGGCAGTGTTGCATAATTGTCTGTAAACTGCTCCAGTAACTATTGTAAATACTATTACTATAATTATATGACTCTCCTGAAATAAGAAAAAATGTTTCTAAATAATGGAAGTGATTTTTATAATCTAACAGGGCAAAAGTCAATTAACTATCTACTTTAACTATTTAATCAGCCAAATGATAACACTAAAGGATTCAGTAAAATCTTCCAGAGAAAAGAACACATGTAGAAATGTATTATCATCAAGCTGATGTGTATATATTCTTGATGACACTTTTGATTATCAGCACATAGCTCTCCTGTTGCTAGTTAGCACCATTATCATTAATTTGTAATACAGGAAATGAGAGGACACATGTCCACAAACCAATATAAATGCAAACCACAAAACTACAGGGTGATTTAATATGCACTTGTAGAGATTTCTTGGCCTATTAATACCCAATTATCTTAACGGGAGAAGTGTCTCGTCTTAAACTTGCCACATTAAAATCATTCCTGAGGCTATATATCTTTTGGGATAGGACTTAGTATGTGCCTTGAATTTCAATTTAAGTAAAACTTCACCAACTTTGTTACCCACGTAGAACTACTAATAACTACTTACAACAACCATGAAGATAATATTTTAGTCACTGCATCTATGGGGAAGAATGTACTATGCTGTCACATGTTGGGGAACTAGGATTCATGACATAAAAATAGGTAATAATCTGTTTGATTTTCTTGAAGTACAAAAATTTTCATAATGTCTGAGAATAAGTTCATATGAAAAAGGCATGAGAGGTATTTATATCATGAAAAATAATATTTAGAAGCACAGAGGGGTTTAGGGTCTGGATATTTTGTAGGACATTGGAAGACAAGAGTGAACAAGCCTGTATGAAAGAATTGGGCTCATTCCTGATTCAGTTTCCCTCTCCATTCCTTCTTTGGACACACCAAGTCCCCTTACTACCATGAAACTCAGATGGTCTGAGGGACATCAGAATCTACTCCTCCTTCCCGTGTGGATTGATCGAGTATACCCATGTCTCCCACTGTCATCCCACTATTTGATCATCACGAGCTGTGATGTCCTTAGTGAAATGTTCACCCCATCCTGTATTGATCACCAGCAGGACATCTTCCTTATTTCCTGGTGATTCTTGTGTTGTTGGCTTTGCACATATCTGTCTCCTGTACACTTCTGTGCTAGCCTTTCATCTCTGCAAAGGCAGTGATTTAAGTGTATTTTGACGGGACAAGGCTAGGGATATGATGGGTGCTATATAATGACTTGTGAACTGTACAGATAGAAGAGCTGTATTTTTTTAAGTGGGTTGACTTGGGGAAAGTTCTTCTAGGACTGGAATCTATACTGCTTCCACTGAAACATAGACTTAGCTACACTCACGTCATTACTTCAAGCACATTTCAAATAAAAAGAAATGAAGTACTGAAAATATGCATTGCTTAATTTTTTCTTTTTGATTTTTAAGAAGGTCCCAAAACCCATTTTTTCAAATTAATGCAAAATTAAAATAATACAGATATCTTCATAGCAATAATTTCTCACCCTGCAGTAGAAATAAGTGGAAACTAAAACCACAATAGGCACATAGACCATTTTAAAAATTTTTTCTCTGCATTTCTCAGAAACTCACCATCTCCTGTATTATATAATTGCATTCGATAGTTATTATGCAAGTCTTTGACTCTAGAAGTTAAGAAAAATATCCAGACCCTAAACCCCTCTGTGCTTCTAAATATTATTTTTCATGATATAAATACCTCTCATGCCTTTTTCATATGAACTTATTCTCAGACATTATGAAAACTATTTGGCTTGATTTTTGTACTTCAAGAAATACCCTGCTTATAGTGGCACCACTGCAAATGTGATCCTCACACAGATTCTCTGAACACAAGGAGAAAAATGGAGTGGAAAACATAATCGGGGATAGTAATTTGTAGCTCAATGTGAAATCTCTTGGCAAGATGCATATTCCTGTGTTCAATAAACAGAGTTAAAAGCTGCATTGTCGACAGATCCAGAGGGAGCAAACGAGCGTATTAGCAAATTATTAGGAAAGAGGAAATGGAATGAGAAAACTAATGCAGACAACTCCAGATCACAGAAACCATCGAAATTCTTGCTACATGCTAGTTTCTAGATGAATGGCTGCTAGGTTTAGCTAACAGTGGCCAAATGACTTGAATAGAATCATGATTGAATTTTGAAAGCAAATTATCCTAAATAAACCTCTTATGTTTGTTCCTTACCGTTAAGTGTAGCACATTGTAAATCTGCATGTCCTGCTATTTCTTTGGTTATTAAATGTGTAAAGTATTTGAAATCAGTATGAGATGTAGGTCTTATGCTTAAAATCCAGGACTGGAAACACTGATCACATTACTATTAATATTCAAAATATTGTATCCACAAATAGTAACATTGTAAACAACAATAGGATGACTCTGAAGCACATAAATAGGAAAAAATATAAATCTAAAGTAAATATTACCATGCGAAGGTGTTTTTTATTATTCCATTGGCATATACACTATGTCATGCAATGAATGAGACAGTCCACTTGCTGTCCGACTTGAGAAGGCATCTTCAGTTTGTCTTGCTTCCAGCTTTTACCAGGGACTGAGCTGAGGCAAAGTGTACATGCTTCGCTTTTCCTTGACAGGATGTACTTTCTCAAATATGGAGTCCTGTTCACTCTTCCGCTGTGTTGTCAATAGACTGTGCACAAATACTTTATTTTTGCTCTCTTTCTGGGCACTGAAATTGGCCTTTCCCACCACACTGAGTTTACACTGGATGATTTGTCAGGCATCGGCAAGAGAAATATAAATTAAAATGCTAGTTGTCACCCACTGGAAAAAGATTTAAAGAGCAAGTGTATGCTTTGGCATCTTCAAAAGAGGCTTTTTCCATGTGTCAGAGATAAAGCAAACTCTTCAGCCTATGTCTTCTGGAAAGGAAGATAATGCTGAGCACAGACCAAGACAAAAATGAACATTTGTCTAAAGTGGTAGAAATAAAATGGAAACCAAGATACAGTCTCGAGCTTTGTAGAATTCACCTTGGAATACAAGCCAAGGACATTAAATGACTGGCTATAGTGTATATCAAGGGTCAACAAGGGTTAAGAAAAAACAAACTAACAGGGAATAATGAAAACTCATACTTTCATTCTGAAATGATGAATGTAGTTGATTATTTTATAGTTATTTTGAAAAGGAATAACTAAACCAAATCCTGAGGGAAAAATTTGGAAATACTGAAATTTTGGAACAATAAACAGGTAAAATGAATTGAATTGAGAAAAGGAACAAAATGTGAATTAAGGATGACTCAGTCTCAAGCTACTATTAAGACTTTTTTATATTACTATCAAGATTCTTAAAAATATAAAATGCATTCTCTAACATACTCTATCTGTATTTCCATTAAATATGTTTTTATTAATTGTCCTCATTGATGAGAATACTTTTCTTTAAGAAGGCTTACCATTTACACTAAATTTTTATTATTAAAAGTTTCTTGAAGGGAGAACACTTCTGTATATCTAATATTTTAAACCAGATGATGCACAGATTGAAAATATTTTTGCAAGATAATTGTTAATGACTACTCATTGCTGTATTATGTATAAAGTTAATTAGCTAAAACAAAATTTATTATTATTGGATGTTTAATCTTTCTATTTTTGGTGAATAATATGATTTTAATGATTTTGTGATAAATATATAATATACCAGCTACATTATAAGCTCATTAGACTTTCATGGACTATCCTGATAACGGATAATTTCATTTTCTATGGGAAAATTATATTATGCATTCCAAACGATACAGAAAGTGTAAGATTTCCAGCCAAATCCTTGTGCTAATTGTATGCTTTCTCTACATTAAGTACATTCACAATATTAGTGATTTACACAAATTACTTAAGTATAGATGTAATTTTTAAAATTTTACATGTTCTGGTCTGTCATCATAAGAAACCACAAGCTTTAATTTTTACTTGAGCAGCGTATCACACTGTTATTAAGACTAATTTAGACACCAGAAGCATTTCCTTGGGCACAGGGCAGAGGCATAAAGTAAGTGAGCACATCTGGTGATGTCTTTGGTGATGGAATGGTGTAATAGCCTTCCATACCCTCCTCAGCCTGATTTCATGGCCCAGGTTTCTGTCACATTGCTCCTGTGACACACTTTTATCTGTCATTTATAAAACTGCTGCCTGACCAGGCTTTCTACTTATCTGTGAAATTATCAAAATACAAAACCACACATTTTCTCTGTGAAATCCTTGCCTCTAGGCTCTGTATCCTGTGCATGAAGGATCCTTGGGAAATGTTTGCTGGACTAAGATTAGACACCTAAAGGAAGGCAATATGAATGTTAATGTTGGAAAAATATGAATGCTTGCCTAGTTTAAGAAGAAAAAAAAGAACAACAGAAATAAAAAAAAATGGCATTACTGGGTCCAGGAAAACCCATTCTCAGCACTCACATAGATTTTCCATAAGTAGTAAATAAACAGAGTTAAACAGAAAGTATGTATGCTGTGAACACTGAAAAAAGCGATAAAGATATTTTCTTTCCAAAATTGACATTTTAGTTCCTTCTACTAAAAATATATCTTATATAAGAGAGAAATTTAATTCATAACTAAACTTTAGCAGATACCCTGTACACCCTACTTTGTGTCTAATACTTCTCTTTACCCCAGGCTATCTAGACAAGTAAGGAATGTATATGAAAAATGAAAAGTTCCTTAGCTAACATAGTGCTCAAAGAATCACCACAAGGAGAAGGCAGGGAGTGTATGACATTATCATTATCTTGGAGAAGATGACTTTTACACCTCCAGGTACAGGAAGGAATTGACAGTTCCCTAGATGGCGGTCCAAAAGCAATGTTGTGTTATGTTTGCAACATTGTGCTTCTCGAGGGCTGAACATGAGAGGAATCCCAAAGCAAGAGCATTCCTGAGAGGAGAGAAATTCTTTGAGTGTCCTTCCAGAGCTTGCCTTAGATTGCACAAAAGTTTCAAGCTCTAACACTCTTCCTTCCATATCCTTTTTTTTACTCAAGGTCCTAGATGAATCTGGAACTACGTTTTTCTGTCTTTCTACTCATCTCCTTTCATGGGTGTTCCTCAAACTGACACATTCTACCTTGCCTGACAAATGCTTCGTAAAGACCTTGCATAATGAAATAATTATATGGAACATGGATGTGTGCTATAATCTATCATCTACCCCTCTGCAAAGTTTTTAAAATATCTTTATGATTGATTCATTGACGGTGACTGATTTATTATACTCAGCAATTCTTCCAAGACATGTGTATTGTATCCAAAGATATTTTTGTGGTAAAGAAATACCACAAACTCAATGGTCAAAGTATCCTTTCAAAACTCTCTCAAGTTCTAGGAAAGAATCTATAATTCTGGACATTCTCTCATTTTGGATGGTTTCCGGTAATCATTATTATTTTTGTCTTCTAGGTTTATCATTCTCATCTCTACCTCTGCTTTTACTCTACTTTCTGACCTATATGTCTCCTATTTCTAAGTCCAAATCTCCCTCATTTAAAAAAGACATCAGTCATTGGATATGGATCATTCTTACATAAAATATAATTATATATTTCATCTTAATTATATCAGCAAAGATATTATTTTAAAACTAGGTCACATTCATGGATATGGTCAATCAGGACTTGAAAATATTTTGGAGGAGATACAATAATAGTCATTTTACTATGCAATATGCTTTCAGTCCTGGGGCTGCTATTCCTCCATCACTCCAACTGGCCACTCAGGGATTTTGTGCTCCCCTATTGCTAACAGCCTCTTTCTCTCTGTTCTCCAGATAACCCTCAGGTCCTCAAAATCAATCATAATTGCCTTTAACTCCTCTACAATCAATATTTGTTCTCATCATGTAGATTATTTAAGATAACAAGACAATGATACAAATAAGTCCCTTCAAAACTAGTCAGCTTAATTACCCCATCTCTTTACACCCTTGCACTGACTCTGAACAAAAGGGGCACACAGTCAGAGATTTTTCCATGACAGTCTCTTCTTGCTGCTGTTGCTGAGACTTATCAAAAGGAGCAAAATAAAGAAGTGCACTGGTCTCAGGAAGAGAAGCATGCATGAGACGTCATGCTTTGGATCTTCTGTGTCCATCAAAGACTTGCATGCTAAAAGCTTGGCTGACACCGGGGGTGCTATTGGGAGATAGTGTTCTTTTAGGAATTGAAGTCTGGTTGAAAAGACCTAGGTCACTGAGGAGGGCCCTTGAAGGAGGTATTGGAACACCCTCTTCTCCCTTCACGTCCTTTGCTTCCCAGTCTTCATGATTTGGACAGACTTTCTTCATCATATGTTCCCCACCAGCCCGTGTTGTCTCTCCTCAGGCCCAGAGATGATGGGAAGGGAAGACAAAGGTACTGTGTACTGAAGTCTCTAAGATAGAGGCAAAATAAACTCTCCTGTGTATCAGCACTCGTAGATATTTTGTCACAGTGATGGAAAACTGACATATATCAACTGGGTTAATATATGAAGAGATTCCCAACTACTGTGAAAACTTCTATTCACCTTCTAAACTTATTTCTGCTCTTTTACCTCTGATAATGCCAGCTTTAGAAACTCGATCTGCAGTGCCCACATTGGTTTCTCTTTTGCTTATACCCAAAATTCCAATCTACTGGAAATACAGCTAATTTGAAAGTTAAAATATATTATTTATAAGTATGACTACAACTTAACGTGACCCCGTGTCACTTTTATTGTTATTCCTGGATACCCATAACAGCCTTCAAATTGGTTTCTTACACTCATCTTTTATAAGAGCTCGTGTACAACTCTCTATGGTGGTGTTTCAGACAAGAAAGCATACCCCCCCAAAAAAAATAATAATAAAAATAAAGAACGAAAGCATACTCAGGGCTTTTGAACATATGTACAACAAATAAGTGCCGGAAAACAGAGTAAGTAAGAAAAAGAGGACTATCGAGAAATGGTGGATGAATCCAAGGAAAAGGAAATGGAAAAAAGAACTGAAGATGTGAGATGTTCATATACCCACTTTTCACCGGGAATGAAAATAGTACACACTGCACAACTATGGCGGTTTCTCACCGTTGGGAGCCAATTATGCCTGGGTCAGCCAAGCAGAGCAATGGGGCGGCCGAGCCGAGGGGCTAGGATGAGATATAAGTAAAGACAGGACCGCGGGACGTGGAAGGGCTCATCAGTCAATACCGAATGAGCGCCACATTTATTTAACAGCCTTCTTTTACACATTTCTTAAGTACCACCAAGGAGCCGACTAGCTTCCTTCACATGTAGACAAGAAAAAAAAAAAGTTAGTGAAAGAACTGGTGGGCAGGGTGTGCTGACAATATTTTTAATTTAATCTGGCGAAGGTGTAGAGGTTCTTAGTCTAATCTGGCATGAGGGTGTGTGAAGGTTCTTAGTTTAACCTGGCATGAGAGTGGGTAAAGGTTCTTAGTTTAATCTGGCCAAGACAGTAGTTTTCCTTGAGGAAGGTGAACAATGTTGGTCTCTGATCCAGAAATCAGGCCAACTTTTTCTCTTCTGCATGGGTAGCCATGGCACTGTAGGAAACAGCTCCTAATACACAAGAGCATTAATAGCTTGTTTGTAAACACACACACACCCACTCACACCACCTCAGTACAGTGCATACCAGCTGCTTTCCTTAGTATTCAGTGTTACATTCCAGATCTTTTCCTTCAACCAAAAGGTCCATAGACTATATTTCTGGCCCATTCTCTTTTTCCATGTTAGCTCTAAAATTCAGTCCCTCTTGTCTACTATTTGTGCACAAAACTGGGGAAGCTTTTCTTTGTCTCGCAGAAAATTTCTGGCATCTGCTTTTAATTTTTTATTGTAGTCATATATTAACTCATCAGAAAGGGGCTCATTCATACCCTACAAATGCAATTCCCCAGTTCTCTACAGTGAGGTTCTACCTCATACACTTCCTTCCATTTCATATTATCACGGCCTAAAATTAATTATGTCACATTTTGACCTATTTTCTCTATTACCTTTTATACAAGAGCCAGTTTATCATGTTACTTTTCTCTTCTCCATATTGTTCCTACACCTTCTGTTCATTTGAAAAATATTTGTTAAATGTCTGGTTTGCAAAGCAAACTATAAATAGAAAATGTGGCCTGAATATTTAATCTTAGTTGGGATGGACTCATTCCTTCAACAAAAATATATTAGAGGTCTATTGTGCAGCATGCATTGCACTGGGAGGAAAGAGTTACTCAGCAGACTCAGGCATTTCTCAGATCAAATAATGTGCATACAATACCATAAAAACTGGAAGGATGATTTTGACAGTAAATACTGAAGTTCAGAAAATGAAGAGACTACAACATGGTGGTATAATCAAGAAATACATGCTCAGGATCGAAGGGATACACACATAAAGGAACTTTATAAGAGACAAGATTAGAAGTGGGTAACAGGACCAGGGAGTTAGCTCAGTGGTTCTGGCGCCTGTCTTGCAAGTGCAAGGGTGCGGGTTCAATTCCCCGGTAACCACATACAATACTGGATGTGGAGACTCACGCCCAGCAGCAATCAGTACCACATACCACAGTGCCGGGTGTGGTGGAGGCAGAGGCAGGAGGATTGCTATGATGTGAGTTGGAGGCTGAGCTTAGGGCCAGACTGAACTACAAAGCAAGACCCTATCTCAAAAAAACCTAAAACAAAACAAAACAAAACAAAACAAAACAAAAAACAAGAAGTGGGTAACAGGGAGGGAAAACTGGAGAGACTTAGCACATAAATTTGAATCAAGTCCAAATTTACAGTAGAATATATGCCTCATATTAATCTGGGACAGGTTTGGGAAGTCTGAGGCTGGCACTGGATAAAGAACTACTTTCTCCTAATATGTACCCATTTTTCAAAATCTTCTATTCATCTCTTCCTGCTATTGCCCACAGCCAGTTTACTCTCAACATCTTTGAGATTGTCTCTTTTAGATTCAACCTATCAGTGCAATTATGTAATATTTTTATTGCCTTGATTATTTACATCACTTAACATAATATCCTTCAGTTAAATCCTTGTTGTAAATGACAAAATTTAATCCATTTTGTGCCTAGCAGGAATCCATAGAGTAAGAATTCACCTTTCTTTATCTATTCATCAATGAAATAGGTGTTTGTGCGTACACACACACACACACACACACACACACACACACACACAGAAATCTTGTTGGCTTTCCAAGTTTTGAAGTAAGTCTAAATTACTGTAGCTGAAAAAAATATGTTAAGCTATCTAGTGCAAATTATATGCCCTAGATTTCCTATGCATAAGCTTTCTCCTACACACAAAGGAAGAACTAGTGCTTTTGAAAGCTCGTGACAGACAGAGGGAATCTATTTTCTGATTTAGTGGATTTACATATCAGAGTTTGGAAGTTCCTTGGTGTTACAGAACTTTTTTCAGAAAGAAGTTATTCTCAGCTTTCTTTTCTTATGGTTTAATAGAGAACAGTGATCAAAAATTCTGTGTATACTTATCTATTAGCATTTAGTAATATGCTTCTATCTGTGCACTATATGTTAATTTGTGTATGAATATCTATAGTACAGTTAGTGTGTATGATATGCATATGTACAAAATAGAGACAGCGAAGTAAAAAGCAAAGATTTGAATGGGTGACCAAAACAGATCTGTAAACAAAAATCAAAATTATATAGAATGTAAAGTATATCTGCTTGTTAACAGTTTATCTTTGCTTTTTAATCTACTGGGCAGATCCCATAGTTCTTATGAGTACAAATGTTAAATTCTCCTGAGTCTAGATATGTAAGGAAAAGTTATCACAATACTTTATCTTCCAGGCCAAAAATATGACCACGCTAGCACTTTCTGTGAGCCTGGCTTGTTTGCAAAAGCAAAACAGGATCCTCATGTGCTTTCAGCTACACATTCTTTGCAAATATTTCTGGATTTCCTGAGCTGCAGAGCTGGCACAGATGCTTGGGAATTCAGAAGAGTTGTTACTTTTTCCATGGAGCCTCACGGGTTTAAATCCCTAGGCCTGGCTAGAAGATTGCAGATTTATTCTCCAGATCACTCTCTGGTACCTTCATGAGTGCTAAGATGGTGTTTGACCTTTGAGAAAGGAATGTGTTCAATTTTGGCCTCAAAATCCAAGGCCCTGTGAACACCACAGTCATTCAATACTAAATGTCAGGAGACTAATCGAAAGCGAGCTAGGGAACTATATCCAGATATTTTTTTTTAAGAGATAAAGTCCTAAGTATGTCATTTATGTACATTTATTTCTAAGTGAATTTTAATATGTCAACTATATTAAAAGAATAATAATTTAACAAGTCTTTGGGCAAATATATATATATATATATATATATATATATATATATATACACACACACACAATATATATATGTATATATAAATAATGTATAATAATATAATATATAATAATATAATATATAATATTATATATAATTATATATAAATATACAATATATTTATATATTTGTATTTAAATACATCAAATGATGTTTCTTTTTTCTGTTAGATAACCTAAAGGCCTTAGAATGCACATTTAAATTCTAAAAACAATGACGGGAAGTGCTCAAGCAAAAGTCAGTCTTATAGGATGAAGAATAAGACTAGTACTCAACAGAGAGCAGGTTAAAGTTGGGCATACTGAAAGATATATGCTAAAATGCACTTTCTTAATTCTTATACTTTGTAGCCAGCAATAAGGTAAATATGGCAATAAAGTTATAACTCAACATTATTGGCTCTATGATCCATAGGTCCTCTACTTATTATATTGCCTATAATAGTACCAACAGAGTTAATATTGTTTTGTTTTGTTTTTTTTTTTGTGACAAGGTCTCATTTTGTACTTCAGACTGGCCCTGAGCTCACTGCATAACCCAGGTAAGCCTCAAACTCACAGAATCCTCTTCCTGGAGTTAATATTCTTAATAAAGAGATATTTTCTATTGTGTCTGCTTTATGGATTAGGCAATTGACTCACAAATTATTCAAGTCATTACTTAGTACTGTTAAAATTCAAATTTGATCCTTGTAAAGTAAAAAGCAGTATTGTGTCAGCCATACTGAAATTCCCCCGACAGCCACTGGGCTGAAGCTTTGCCCTGGAAGCCACGTTCCATGTTGGCTCAGACAGGGTCGACAAAACACAGCTGACAGGCAGCTGTGCACATACAGCCTGAGACCAAGCAGCCTGGGAAATACGTGAGTTTCCGTAGATCAGACATTATATCAAAATGGAACACAAGAATTAAAGAAAATATCTAATCTGCACATCATCAATATGCGAGCTATTAGGACAATGACACTGAAAACAGTATTCTGTAAATCACTCCATGGTTTACCAACTTGACTTTCTCTCTCTTTCATTTTTTAATTGCTAAGATAAAAAATAATATGCACATGATGGTTAATTCATCAAAACATAACCTGTGAAGTATATTTCTCTGTATGATGACATGGTGCAGCAAAACTAAATGGAACTGATTTTCTAGGAGACCAGAGTAGTCAGTTAAAGAAAATAAATTTTAATGTAGATGTATGCAATATACAAAAATGACAGGAAGTATTTGTTGCCCAAATTTAGTTTTGAGTTGTTTCTTGTCCTTTCTAGTTATGTTGTCCTTGACAAGTTGGCAGGAAATAAGTGTCCTTTTTTGGGAAAATCTTGCAGGGACAAAAATACAAATGTGGCAGAGGTTGGAAATGAACTTTGAAAGTGTACTGATAATCTTTAAATTTTTTATTTACAAAATTGAAACCACGTGTGGGTAGCTGCTTACTAGACAAATGTACATCTTGAGTCTGGTATTGCCAAGCTTTGCCCTCTGTAATTTGGAGAAATTAAAAGGTATGATTTCTGCTTACTGGAAATAAGTGCGGAGCTGGCTTTCCACGTCTCTATTTTGGTCTGGCATGTGCACTTACTGGAAGGCCTAATGGTAACCTTTGAAAAACTTTAGAATAAGGAAATGATGTGCTATTATTTCCATTTCAGATATTAGCTTTAGGGACATGAAAATGATAACTTTTTGATTCTGTAAGCATGCATGTGTCTGTGTATAGAGATGTACCATCTATGAATCTGTAACATGTTAGGAAAGATGGTGAAGGTACCTCTGTGGGCATTTCAGAATGCTATGGCTGCCAAATTGAAACTATATGAGGGAGAAAAAAAAAAACAACGAACAAACTTTGAAACATTTGGGTGCAGTAACAAATAAATATTAGTTGATTTTTTTTTTTTTTTTTTTTTTTTGAGACAGGATCTCAGTTTGTAGTTCAGGCTGGCCCTGAGCTCAGCCTCAAACTCACATCACAGCAATTCTCCTGCTTTTGCCTCCTGAATGCTGGGATTAGAGGCATGAGCCACCACACCTGGCACTATGGTATTGGTACTGGTATTGTATGTGGTTACTGGGGGATCGAACCCAGGCCCTTGCGCTTGCAAGACAGACACTGGAACCACTGAGCTAAATCCCTGGCCCCTAATTGAATATTTTAAGAGGGTTATTTTACTGGTTTCCAGTTTGATACAAGAGGATTTGCTAATCAGTTCAGTTCATGTGGACAGAATCATAAATGCAGAGTTATAGTCAGTGATACTCTGGCAGCGTAACTAGTCCTTTGGTCCATGTAGTCACATTTAGACTATGTGAACAGTCAACTGTGGGAAACCTCTTAACCTGTGAAATGTCATTTGCTTGATTCTTGGGTCTGTTTGGTTTTGAACTGAGAATTTTGCCCATCACCATTCTCCCCTACAAAATAAAGGTGTCTAGAAAGAGTCAGAGTCATGAAACTCCCTACATTTCTGAAAACATAACTTCATTTGCATTGAGTTTCCGGCAAAGCCTTTGCGAAGACATGGGACTGTATTTGAGTTTCTCTGAGTTCTGGGTCCTTTATGACAGAATTCAGACAGGAATGATCAGCAAACTGTATATCAAAAGAAAAAGAGCAAGAGAAGATGAAGGAGCCTGAGGCGATTCCTTTATGGGTCACAACCGGCCACTCCCTTTCTTTCTTCTTCCTGATGTGTGAGGACTGCTGATAACCCTGGCAAAGTTCTCACTCCCCAGCCTGTTTCACAAAACATTCAAGTTGTTTAAAACATTGTTCAGAATGTGAAACACCATCGTATCCTCCGTGAACTGGGTTGTGGAATTTTAAGTTTTTCTTTTAATGGAAGACGTAGAATGCTTGCTTTCTTGTGTCAAAGGGATTTTGTGTGTACAGCGACTAAAACTAGGAAGTGGAAAGAAAGCAAACCTGAAGCTTTAATTTCATCTTGATCACGTTCTTGCTAAATTTCATTGTACATTTCAAACTATAATTATGTTGCATAAGGGGAAAAGAGTGCTTAGTTTTGAAGATGAGCTAGATAAGGATGTATTTGACCAGCATTATGGTCTGGATAAGAAATGTTCCCCAAGGATGACTTACTGAAGGTTTGTCCCCCATGTAACGATGGTTAGAGAAGGTACTCTGGTGATAAGCTCGAATAAAAGAGCTCTGACCTCATCCATTATTGAACTCATAATGCGATGAGCAATTGGAAGGTAATGGAAATGTATAAGGGGGAACTTTGCTCCCATGATGCATTGGTTTTGTCCCAGGATGTAAAGCAACAAAGCCAGCCTGTTTGGGACTGAATTCTCTGACTCTGTAAACCAAAATAAACATATCCAGTATTGAGATGTTTTTCTCAAGAATTTTGTCAAAGTTACAGCAAGTTTAATAACAGAACTAGGAAATGATGTTCATAAATTTTACAAATGGCAAAAACATGAGAGTGCTCCCTCACTGCCCATGAAGTGTATGAGGAAAAAATACCATGCATTCCACTTATGTGACGTGGGCTTGTGTCCTTCCGGGATGGCAAGCAGCCCTCTGATAGCAGGCAAAAGAGAATTAGAGAAGATGAAATGGAACTCACTGTGTAAATTCCTTGAAAATGCTAAATCAAAAAATTCCATTTGACCTTTTTTTAATAAAGTTAAAATCATCATTTACAGGGATACCTGCATACCCCTATTTACAGCGGCATGACTTAGAGTAGTTACACTTGCAATGGATGCGTAGGTCCATCAACAGAAGAGCGGATATGGAAAATGTGGTATTTATACACAGTGGAATACCATAGTACAATAAAGATATACTTGATGAATGGATATGCAAATGGATAAAAGTCAAGAATATACTTGAAATAGGTTGAACACGCGAGCTTAAAGATTACATCAGTTCTCTTATATGAGAAACTCAAAAATAGGGGGAAGTTCAAATAATTTGCCACATTACTTGCTTTATTGTTTCAGAAATGTTTTATGAGCCGGGGATTTAGCTGAAGAGGTACCGTGTTTACCTTAGAAGCACAAGGGCCTGAATCCAATCCCCAGTGCCCCTGCTCACACACTGCATGATATGTGCTAGTTTGTTTTATTTTAGTACTAGTTTCCCTAGTTCATTGGAAAGAAAATTTTATTTTATTATCTGTCTCTTCTTCATATGAGAATCTATTATTTATCTTTGAATAACTACTTTAAAGATAATGATAGACAATATACTAAGTACTGTTTAGCTTTTATTTTTCATTATGCAATTCTGTTTTATATTTTCAAATAAAAGATTCTGGTGTCATTTCAGAAATGTCTGTTGGGAGAGGTGTATAGGAATCTCAGGGTGGTCGTAGAGGCAAAATCCTATGTCACACCCTATACTTCCCTTGACATGCAGCTAGACCCACTAATTCAAGTACAAAATGCAAGTCGCTGTAACTTTTACACTTTCTGATCCCTAAGGTCACATGCAGTCTGTGATAATCTAAATGTGCCTCCAGTGCCAAAGGCTTTGCAGTGCCTTTATTGTTTCACTTAAAAGTAATTATCTTTCAGTCAAGGACCTTTAATTAAATTTCGTTTATATATCCTACTCTACAGATTGGTATGTATATACAATAAACATAAAATAGGTAATAGACGCTATTTATCAAACAAGAAACATGAATATTATTGCTAATTTGTGTAACTGTTATTAGTGTTTAGAAAGAAACAGATTTAGGATAAATGACTGCCTTCCATGGCTACACTATTAATATCTAGTGAAGGCTTACAGAAAGATATAAATTTTTTAAAGCTTTACTCTGCTTGTCAGCGAAATGGAATTTCTATTAAACTGCTTATTGCTGTGAACGCTGCTGTGAAGATCCGTGGCTCTGCTATGTTCACATGTGGAAATGTAATCCTCAGTCATCTATATAAAGAGATGAGGCTTCAGAAAGTAATTAGACAAAGAGGGCAGTGAGCCGAGGACCTAGATTAGTGTGCCCTGATCAGACAGGAGGGCTTGTTTGTCCCTTTCATCATAGAGAGATGTGGCTGTCAGGTGCCACCAGGGAGCAGGGAGTCCTTCCCAGGCACCAAACCTGTAAGAACCTCATCCTGGACTTTTCCAATGGCAGAACTGTGAGAAACAAACTCTGTGGTGTTTTGTAACAGCAACACAAATAGAGTAACACTCTCATCATCCTTTCCTGCTTTAGCACTATCAGCCCATCTGCTCTTGCCCCTCTGATCATCTCTGATTTGATTCTTTGCAAAAACAAAAAAGGGAGAAAATTCAAATGTCTTTCAGAAACCATATCAGATGTGAGCACAAATTCCCAAAGTCACGCTCTATTATTTAGGGTATTTATGGCCATCTAACCTGATCAGGCCAATTCCTCACGTACTTCTAACTCCCCCTAGAAACCTGAGAATAGCATACTTTTCAATACACTGCACAAATTGAATACAATTAAAAGACATGACAATTTCTTTCTTCTCATTGCTATAGTCATTTACATGACTGTTCCTTAACTTTTCTATGATCTTTCTATTTTTCCTTATAATGTTAATACAGGTAAGTATTTCTTATGGCTTTCACCTATATAGTAATTGTACATATGAAAGACTCTTCTGAATCATCAAGCCACATGAGTGAAAGCTTACCTCAATATCTCTATGGTCATCTCTCCTGATAAAAATTATTGCTTTTATCCTATGAATATTCAACTATTTTAGAAAATTTGCTTTCTGAGATTCTTTATTCATAGAACTAATATCCAATTCCTTAAGAAGAATTCCAACAAGCTTATCTAATATGTTACTACATCTTGACTTCATTCCATCTTCCTACATACTTCTAATTATGAAACAAAATGCTTGGCATGGATTTGATTAATCGTGCTTGATAAAAGAAAAAAAAAAAAAACATGAGTCCAGAACTCAGAATCATTCTGTGACTTTTCTATAGCATTTTTAGAAGTATTTCATTAAGTATTCCTCAAATAAGCTAACCTAACCCATTATTCTGTGATTTGTTCACAACTAAAGAGCTCATGTTTTCACCTTTTTCTAGAAGAACAAGAGTGAAATCCATCCAAGTTTCTTTCTAAATTGAATCAAGGCCTTTGCTACCACACTAACAAACACACAAAAGACAGCTTTGTTCTTAACCTTTCTCTCCTCTACTTCCCCCGAGCGTTGCTCTCTACCTTCATTCAAACATCTATAGCTATAATCTCCCCTCAAATTAAGGACAAAATCTTTCATATTGTCTCTTTCCCTGGAAGAAACTGGCCATTTTTATCCTGCAGACAATAGAGCAAAATGATAATTGGGATTTTCTATAAAGTGTGATTGAGAAGTGATAATGATCAAAGACAGCTGCATCGTTTCATCTTTAAAATGTCAACGAATTGGATCAGATTTACATACCGTGTTTTCATTTTCATCAGAATATTTGGAATTGTGAAACTTCTGTTAAAATTCTCAGTCTTCTTGTTCTTTGTCCGCTCCTTTCATTTTTTCCTACTCTGTTCCTTTCTCTCTCCTCCATGTTTGTCTCCTCTCTCCTCCTTTTCTTCCTCTCTTTATTTTCCACCTCTCCTTTCTTTTCTTGTCTTTTTCCGTCTCCCTGTCTACCCTCTCTCCGTGCCTCCTATGGAGGTAATGTCAGTGTGCACACATATATTTTTGTTATTCAGCCAAGTTAACAGAAATGTAAAGCTTTTCTACTAAATAAAATAGATCCAACATGATGAACCGAGGCCCAGCCTTCTGATTCTTTAATCAAAGTCTGTTATGCAATTTGCATATATGTTTTTTTTTTAATTCTTTCATTTTTAATATCAGAGTTTCAGGACTTAAAGTGCTGATCCTTCATACTCCATTTGCAATGCAGCAGATGAGACTATACTGTGGTAGGATTGGAATGTATCAAGACTTTAAAGGGATTAGACATTTCATAAAGAGCCAAAAACTTCATATATGATTTCTCCTGAGCTATAATTGGAGATTTCCTGTTTCCAAATTATCTCTCTCTTTAAAAACCTGTCAAGCACATTCCAAAGAACCCCATTATTCTCCAATCTTTCTGGGACGAGATTAAGGGTTTGAGAAAATTAAATGAAATTTAGCCCGCTCTGTAGCAGAAAATTACTGCACAAAAATGCAAAAACAGGGACCATCTTTTTACCTAATAAGCTTTCTTGCAGAGAATCCCAACACACTGCAGCTTTCACCAAACCATTGTAAAAGGTATTTTGATTTATAGGACCTCTTCTTCGCTTGGTGTAAATCAAGCACTGACTGTTGTCTGAGCCCAGAAGAACACTGTAAGCAAAGAAGCCAGACATTTCTTACTTAATTTCCTGAAAAACTCAGACTTTGCTCAAGTTTGGCTCTTTCTTTTCTGATTCTGGTGAAGTTCCAAGATGTTTAGATTTATGTCTCACTGAAGACAAAGTAATAGTTTATCAGATTTTTGTCCTATAAAAGAGAAAAGTTTGTCATTAGGATCTTTGCAACCGTAAAGGCCTTGGAAAAAAATATGTTAGCCAATTGCTACCTTGGCACTTTTCCTTCTGTTGAAATTAGACTTCTAACTGTAGATGTATAAATACTGTCTCTGTGCTTCAAGGAAGGCTTCTTTCCAGGCTCTGGGAGTTCTGATCTCATTATTACAAGACTCGACCCCCGTCATATTCTCCCCAGAGAGACTTTGCTATCTCTTTCATATTTTCTCATATGTGTGAAAGGGATGCGTATCTCCACCCTAGAGCTCTATTCTTATCTATACACGTAGGGGAAAAAATATCATTTATCCTCATTGTGGCTTAGTATTTATTTTGAAAAAAAACAACAGAATTTATGGATATACAAAAGCTTATAGAAGTAGAGAAGATATAATAATAACTGAATTTACTGATAATTTCCCCTGTGCCAGACTGTGCTAGGTCCTTTATACTGACCCATTCTTAATCTGCAAACTACCCATCACACTTTAGAGTTGGATATCTTTTTCCTGCTGTTTTTTTTTTTGTTTTTGTTTTTTTTGTTTTTTTGCCAGAAAAATTAAAGACTTTGAGAGTTCAGGGAGCTACTCACACTTTATTCAACCGGAGAAAAATAAAATCAGATTTTAAATACAAAGTGGTGGTTTGACTTTACAAGGTTTGGCTTTAATTACATTGTATTTCTTCTGACCCAGAAACTGCAAAGCACATGTACTATGGCAATATGCATTCCATATTAGCCAACTGAAAAAGCTCAAAGAACAAAAGAAAGTACCAACTTTGACAAATACTGTCCTCATGGATATGAAATATTTAAGAAGCTAGAATAGCTATTAAAATAAGTAAAGTTTAATCTGGCAATATTTTAATTTCTTATAAAATCATGTTATATACTCCATACTTAAAAATTATAGTGGTATAATATGATATGATAAAGCAAGAGCAGTAAACAAAATATTTCAAGTTGTTTGTAAAACATTTGATAACATGTATATAAGGTCTGTGGTCATCTCATTGGCTTTTGTCAAGTCCATTAAGAAATTTCAAGTAGGAAATTACTTTCTACCCTTATATAAAAATAGAAAAAAATACTTTCAAGATAACAAGGAATATGATCTAGTTTTTAAAAGTAAACTTCAAAGTAAACACTTATATGAAATCAATGGTAATTTACTTAGAATCATAAAGGGTCAGATAAGCAGTTCCTGAACCATAATTTTGCTTGACAGGAGGGATTTCCACATTCTTCACATATGTAGAACACAATGCCCAACAAATGGCAGAAGTGTTTTTAACTTTTCTCTTTGCAATTTTCCTCTTAGCTTTGAACTTCTCTATTCCTTTCTGTGAACATTTTAAGATCCATTATGGAACATCTGACATTGTCAGCACTTAGCAGCTATTAAGGAATGAAATTATCTCCATTTATCAGCTAAGTGTACAAAACAATAGCACCCATTAGAAAACTCTGCAGAGAGAAAAGATAAAGAAGAATCCACTTCAGAGATGGAATCCAGGTCACAGGCAGGGTTATTAGAATTTGTCCAACAAAGTCCATTGCCAACATCACCAGGATAACCTATTGATCAAACAAAGCTAGATTTATTACTTACTGAAAGGAAATGCCTCACACTGAGTCTCAGTAGTGTCTCAGAATGGACATCGGGCACTGATATTTATATGCTTGTATGGGCTATTCTGCACTGGTTTGAGGCAGGGTTTTTAAACTGGTGATGTGAGTGGATTATTTACAACTAATAAACATAGCAAGATAAGAATTGTGAGGAGAGATTTCATTGGTAAGTACATTATTCAGATAAACTCATTTCTCAAAATGAGTTGTTGAAGCACTGAAATTATTGTTCTTAGAAGAAATTTCTGGTCTTCTTTTTTTTCTGGCTAAGTATATGAACGACAAATTGTGTAGCTCTGTTGGCCTTTGATTCCTAAATTATGAGATTTAAGCCAGGCTTAGTGACAGAGGAGATTAGAGCAAGAAAGAGAAAGAGACAAAGAATAGCCAGTTAAAACTAAGAAAGATTTGCAAAGAAGGCCAGCTTACAGCTAACAGACTTGAGCACATAATTTGTTCTTCACCAAAACGTGGATCATTTGTTGTGTGCAGACACTGATGATTAACAAAAGCTATTAGAATGGACTGTCAAGTTATGACCAGCTTGACATACAAACAACTTAGGTTATGACTGAAATTTTAGTTTGCACTTATGACCCATGTCTTGAATTTTGACCTAAATTCTGGTTGCTTGTGCTTCCAGATGGTCACTGAAATATATTTAACCTATAAGGAGTTTTGGAAGGAACTTTGCAACATCCTTTCATGTGTGAGGTTAATTCAGAAATCCTGGGCTAATGTCTCTCTAAAGAAACAGATCTGCCTTTATACAAGAGACAGATTTTGAAGGTTGCATAGAGTCTAAGCCTTTGACTGACCAATATAAATAATAGTCAGCCTGCACAAAGACACTGAGTTCCTAAGTCAAGATTCCACTCTAACAAAATAAGAACTAAACAAGCTACAGTCAACTAGCAGGCTGTATTTTGACTAATAAATTTATTCAAAATAATCAATGGATATGCTCAAGGTCAATGAACCAGAGTTAATTTGTATTCTTTCTACAGTTTGTATGAAATCAATGGGTCTAAATACTGTTTTTTGAAAGCAAATGGTTATAAAGTATTTAATGAATCTGTGTCATGGAAGTTTTCTATTATTATGAAAATAAGTTTAAGAAAGGAAACAAAGCTTATGTTTATGGGGGCAGGGGTGGTAGAGTGGGTAGGGGTATGGGAAAAAATGAAAATTAAATTGTGTCACATACTGGTACAAATCCTCATTGTTCAGTGCAATTATGATGTGTATATATAATGTACCAATAAAGAATTCAATTTAAAAATTAAGTTTAAATAGCAAGCTAGTAGTATTTACATGCTAAATTTATAGTCATTTATAAAAAATACATTCTGTTCTTGCTCTAACAAAATATAAACATTTACTGAAATAAGTGAAAATTTCAAACACTTACAATATTTCTTACCATTCTTTAATTGCTCAGACATGGGCTATATTCAGAGCACTTTTCTTTCCAAAATGAGTACCCGTGTTTGCTTGGAGTAACTAAAAATATAAAATATGATGGCATAACGAATAGTTCTATATCTAAGAGATAAATACAAGTGCATGACGGAGGAGAGGACATTACTTGGTTTAAGAGTACATCAGAACTAAGCCCCAAAGAAATTAACCTGAAAATAAATTAGTGCATGTGACTCCATCATCAAATAGCCTTTATCAGCAAAAATTAGCAAGAGTAAAAGCCTTTACACAGCATGCAATGATCCAGTGTTCTCTAATGTAGCTTCTGGAAGATTAAAAAGACACTTGAAGTAAATTAATATGTTAATTTCAAGTTATTTAATAGCTATTATCACCCCAATGAGGAAAAGAAATGCATCCAAAACCAGTTGTCTCCTTTTCCAATAACTCTACAAATTTTCTAAATGGAATATTCTTTAAGACAAATGAAACTAAATTCTAAGACACTCTGATTTTATGTTTTCCAATTTGAGAAATAAATAGGTTTTTGAAAATAAGTGAGGGAGATTTCAATTCTGACGTTATGCTTGACAAATGTCTCCTGGGTGTTAAAGATTTGGTCACTAGCCTGTGATGCTTTTGCAAGGCAGTGGCACTTCTACGCAGGGGCCTGCAGCGTGAGTGTGTTCACTGGAGACAAACCCTTTGACAGGCATATGGTCACCAGAGCCCCGTCCTCCCCTTTCACTCTCTGGTCAGCAGGTGAACAGCCTCGTCCACTGCACACTTCTACCACAATGTGTAGTGCTGTCACAGGCTCAACTCAATAGGACCAAGCAATCATGAACTGAAACTGTTGCTTGCTTTTAGGGTCCTGGAGTCTCCTTTTAAAGGTGATCTCTTGGTGCTTTTCATCCTAAAGAATTAGTCCACATTAAGTCATTGGTCAAAGAACAGCAAAGTTTTTATAAAGGTAGGAGAAGAAACAGGCACTGCAGAGAGAGCCTGTGTCAAATAAAAGTAGGAAAAAAGGTCCACTCTGCAGTGTGAAAGAGGATCACCACAGAAGAGGAAAGAGCAACAGAAGTTCAGTTTGCACTGTCTATTGTGTGCAATAGACAAGTGAAAAAAACTCACTTTTCAGACAGATTTCCAACCTGGAGCATCCTATCAAAACCTTGCTAAAGTTCTTGTGAGAAGTCCACATGCAGAGTTTTTGAACTATTCCCAAAGCTGCAGTGTTCTGGGATTTTGCTATTAACAAGTCACAACTACTTCCTCAGTCAGCTTTACCAAACCCTAATCTCCTATCTTGGTAGCACTGTAAAATTCCAGGCTTCACAGAAAAGATGATTTGTACTAAAAACAAACAAGCAAACAAACAAAACAAAACAAAATGAATAAACAACAACAACAACAACAAATCAAAAAGCAACAATGAAGATATCCAGGAAAGACAGGTTTATGCAGAGGAAATTGTAAATGCAATGACATTTTGATCACGTGCTCCCTTAACTGCTTGGATTAGAAAGAAGTTAAGCTTCACTGGAACAGAAGAAGGAAAAGAAAGAATGGTAAGAAATCAGATCAGAAGACTTGTCAGTTTCTGTTACTTAAAATAAAGGAAGTACCCAACATAATCAGCTTAAAAATCAACAACAGTTTCTTTGTCACATGGTTTCAGAGGTTTCAGTCCAAGGTTTCTTGGCTCCATTACTCTGGATCTGTGATGAGATAGAACCATACTTACTGTCTGGGAGCATGCAGAGGAGCAAACCAATCATTCGAGGCTGGAGGAAAGAAAGTAAGGAAGAAGAAAGGGCGGAGTCCTGTGATACCCAGATGGGCACAAGGAAAACAACCAGAAGATTTCTTGCTAAGAACACCAAGCTGGAGACTAAACCTTTAATAGTATTAAACCATTAGACCTTTGATAGATTAAAACATTAGAATTTCTCAATAAGCTCCACTTACAGTATCTTTGGCATTCTTCCCCAAGTCCTCCTTAAAATCAGTTGTAATGGTTTATTTTTCCCTATGGAGGACAGGTGAGTAAAAAATCTCATCCCTTAACCCTAATTACTGTCAACTAACTTTCTGTGACTAAAACAAAACACCTGAAGCAGTGAGTTTGAGAAGTTACTTTAGGTCATGGCTCTGAAGGTTTTGGTCTCTAGTCAGTTGATTCTATTGCTGTTTTGCCTGAGGTAGTGCAGAATATCACTCCTGGAGTAAATAGGGAAACAAAATACTTCATGAAAGGGGGAGAAAAGGAGAAATAATGAAAAGAAAAGAGTCTCCTATCCTTTTAAAACCATGTTTCTCATATGAGAATGATTTTCAGGAGAGCTCACTGCTTAAACTTTTGCCTCCTCCTATTAGCATCAAGCTGGAACTAAACATTTCACACAAGGATCTTGGGTGATATTTCAGATCCAAAGTATGACACAGAACAACAGTGAGCCCAGTGGCATAACAATACCTAATATGAGAATTCAGCTCATTCCCTAAGTAAGATTATTAAGCCATGGAGATAAAGTGAAATCACAGGAGAAGAGTTATATAACTGGAAACAAGGTATTGGGAAAGAAAGCCAATTGCCTAGGGGAAAAAAGCAAGAACTACAATCAAGAATTCAGCTCAGGACTATTATGTAGAACCAACTATGATGTGTACATCAGGATAAAAGAAAGTTAGATTGTCAAGTTTGTTCCTTCAGAACACAGTGAAGCATTATGTAAATAAGGAGGTACCACTGGTCAGGTCACAAATTGATTATACCATCAGTGATTCACAAAGAAGAGAATGATTGCGTCCTTCAAAGGTTTGATTGTTTCATAAATTTTTGTTCTACTGATATGAAGCATTAACCCTTGGATTAATTCTCTTGAATTCTGTACAAAACTGTAATAGTAGAGGTCAAGGAGAAATTCATAAATGTTGTATTAAATTTCTCAAATCACCGTCAGCATAGTGCAGATACTGCATGAGATGAATATGTTTCCAGAATTATTCAATATCTTAATACACTCAAAAGTTGAAGGCATTGACTGGGTAGACAGGAATATGGAAGCTGTAGGATTCAACACTTTCGAGTGTTGTCAATCACACCAGCATTTATCTCTTTCTGGACACAGTCTTTTCAGATGAACAACAAATAATGGTGAAGAGAAACACTACATAAAGGAGTGGGGTATAAAATTTTCCAAAACAGAGATGTGCGGCAAAATGAAGCAATATCTTATAAAATGAAATCTCTTCTTTGTCAGACAAAACTAGCCAAATGAAGCAATGAGTCACAGGAAAGTTACAGTGCAAGAGAAATATGTATGATGAATATATTAAATGGAGAAAAAGGGTGTTCTGTATAAAATCAGTTACTAAAGGCTTGAAAATACATACATATATATTATATACATATATATTATATACATTATATATTATATACAATACTATATATATATATATATATATATATATATATATATATATATATATTTGACTCAAGGTGGCATTCTTAAAGTTACTAGACTTAATTATCTTATCCATAACACTGAGTTCTCAACACTAGGCACATTATAATACCTCTATGGACTGTGACCTAAAAGTTTATGCATAATGTATGTGTATCTTTTTGGTACTGCTGCTATAAAATGAATACAAATTAATTATTTAAAACTAATTTATTACTTTAAATTTTGCAGTGATATATTCTAGAATGCTTTGTATGGAACTAAAATCATAGTGTTATTTTTTTGGAGCTCCTAGTAGAATCTATTCCTCAAAATTTCAGACTACATTTATTTCTTAAATCATGGTTGAACCATGTTCTCAGTTCCATTGGTAGTTTCCTGGGTGTGTCTTTCTCTCCAAATTTGTTACAGAAGATTTTCAGGTTATAGCATCTTCACCTACATAATCCAACACAGTCTTCCCAACTCAAAAATCTTAAATTATTCACATCTACTACATCTCTTTTGTCCAGTAAGTTAATATATTCACAGGTTGTACAGATTAACATTTGGAAAAATTTGTGCAGACATCATTCTCCCTTCTATCCTATAAAAAGTTATAACTCAATCTAAAATAGTTAAATTGTATTTTAAAGGAACCATGCTTTCTCATTCTCATTGATTGATACTGGTGAAATAAAATTTATTTCTCATACTAGGAGTTGGGCACTCCAGGGTCGAGTTGCAGGCAGTGGTCTGGTGTGGACGGCCTGTGTTCTGCTTGGAGTTTCAATCTGTGTAGAGAAGATATCTTTGTCTTTATAGGGGCAAAATAACAGGAGGCTCAAAGAGAAAATATGTCTTGTCTTTACATGCCAGATCACTGCAGAACCCCTTTCTGTGTTGCTATGAATCCATTCATGTGGACAGAACCTGTACTATCAAAAAATCTCTCAAAGGCTTCTAAAAATCATCACACCAGTGATAATATTTCCAATGCACACTTTTTGGAAGTCACCTTAAACCATAGCATACAGACAATCATTAGGATATTTCAGGAATCTAATTCCACATGGTAGCATAAAATAAATGTAAAATTATTTTTATATATAGAAGAAATACAATACAAACACTTGTATTTATTTATTCTATAATTTATATTGAAAGAAATTCTACCTTCTGCTACCAAGTCCAGTAATTCTTAACAACATGTAAACATAGGGTCCATACTTATAGCCTTCAAAGAGCAAACCAATTTCTAAAGATTATAACTTCTGAAAAGAGAAACAAAAGTGTTGTTTATTAAGCGGTTTTAATTTTCAAGATGAAACATTAAGTTTTGACATTAGCTCATCAAATTCTATGAATTCACAGGCAGCAAAAATGTAAAGAGTGACAGAAAAATATATTTCAGATGTCTATTAATATTTGTCCCTGGAAAGCCTCTTAAAAATAATGTTTACTAAGATTTGGAAAAACTAAATAAATTGAAAATCATTGGGACAAATGAGTAAAATACATAGAATAATACATGGTCATAGATCTTAGCCTCTCAGGGAAAACAAACATGGGGAAAAAGGAACATTTATGTCAATTAAGGTCTTGCTTTGATATCTTTTCCTTTTGTGCACATTAACAAATTTTATGAAGAAAAGCTGTTTTCCTCCACTTTGTCAGTTAAAATATGTTTTCCTGAGATCTAAAGAACTCCCAAGACTAGACCTACAGACTTTGTTACTGAAGATTTGTTTTCTCTGCTCTGGACATGTCAGTACCTTATTTTATCCCCAGCATGAGCAAAATTATATGGTGCTTTCATTTTATTTTTTATTAGGCCAATACACATATATATTCTTTTCACCACAAGAGTACTTGATTGCCTAACAAGTTTAGTTCTATATGTTTATGTCTCAATGATATAGAGCCCTGGGATATTTTATATTATGTTTTCAAATTTTTACAGCTTTTCGGAAGAATTGTATGAATTTTCCATAAGTACTTGGAAGAAGAAAGCAGTAACCTTGATATTTTGAGAGAACTAGTACATAAAAAAATTAAAGGAGACAGACATACTTCTCAGGACATCATTTTACTTCCATAGGTGCCCAATGTCCTTCTCTGATAAGAGGCATTACTTCTGGTCTTTCTCTGTGTTTCTTTCATGAAAGAAGTATCACCAAGAGAATGATACTTTCAGTCTCTTTTCATTGCTGTTCTGGACTGAGTGTATAGAAATGTGGGTGTGTATGCATGTGCCCTGCAATATTCATTAGGAAACACTATGAATTCAATTAGAAAGTCTCTCCTTCAGGGACAGATTTGCATACACAGACATACACACACACACACACACACACACACACACATATATATATATATATATATATATATATATATATATATATATATGTAGAGAGAGAGATGAATGGACTCTCAGTCTTATAATAGTTCTAATATTTCAATTGTTGTAATAAAAAAGATAATAAATTTACAATGATCATAATACTTTGTATGTTTAAAAATGTCTGGATTCAGTGTCTATAATAGATGACTCTGAAATACAGTGACTAAAATGACCAACATGTGCTAACTTTTGCCAGTTTTTTCACTTCACCATTCCCCAGAAACACATATAGAATATTTATATTATTCAAAATAAATACTTTCAATATCACTAAATAAACAATAATGCCAAAGTATCACTACATAAGAAAATATTGTCACAAATCTCCACACCTAGAAATGAAGACAATGGGCAATTAGCATTTTTGAAAGGAGCAGAAATGTTGGATACTTTTATGTTATTATTGGCCCCTTCTTTCTTAGTTTAATAATTGTGTATTCATTTAAGACACCCATTCCTCAACTGGGTCTTTAAATTTAGGGAGATCTCAGTTTTTGGTTCTTTACATATTCTATTTGTTAGTCCATTGTCTGAGGAATCACTAGTAATGTATTTTTCCCACTCTGCAGTTTGTCTCTTTTGCTCTCTTGCTGGTATCCTTTGTTAAACAGAAGCTCTTTAATTTGACATCACCCCATTTTTTGATTCTTTGAATTATTTCTTGTTCAGCTAAGTCGTTGTTTTCCTACAGCTGGGAAAAATGAGAATCAAGCCATGTCATATACTGATACAAACTCTCAATGTTGAATGCAATGATGTTGTATATTCATAATGTACCAATAAAAATTTGAATTAAAGAAAAGAGTTTCACCAGCCAGTGAAGTGTATCTAATGTAATATTTGTTCTTCGATCCATGTTGATTTTACTTTAGTGCATGGTGTGCAATATGGGTCTAAATGCAGTCTTCAGTCTATGGATAACCAGTTTTTTCAGCATCATTTGTAAAGCAAGCTATTTTCTTCTAGCAAAAGTATATGATCCCTTTGTCAAAGTTAAGGCATCAGAGAGTCCCTGAAGTGTTTATGCACCTTTATTTTCTTCCCTTGACTTCCAAGCCTCTCTCTTGCACTGTCTCTCTGTTTCTCTATATCTGTCTCTGTCTCTGTGTCTCTCTGTCTGTGTCTCTGTCACTCTTACCAATTTATATTTGAAAAATAAAAGGATGTCAAGGAAGCAAAAACAGTAATATTTCAATGCATACTATTCATGAAATTACATAAACATATGAACCCTAAAGCCTGAAAGGACATTAAAAATGTGCACATACCTTGTACAAAATGGAAGTAACAAAAATAAATATAGTAACTGAATTATATTAACATTTGACAATGTGGGATCAGAAAAGGCTTGGCCAGAGGTAACAAGAATCACTGTTAATCTTTATGACTTTTCCAAAATACCCAGAAATGGCAGAATTTAGACTTTTGATTGCAGATTTTTTTTTCCCCTCTCATATGTGGTCCAGACTGGCCTTGAACTCATTATATTGCTCTGGGTTGCCTCTAACACATATTGATCTTCTCTTCACCTCTCTAGTGCTGTGATTACAGGAGCCCACCACCTTGTCTGGCCTACAGATGTCTTATTGTATAGAAAGCTGTCACTTTCACCCCCTGCCTATGGGGAAAAGTATCTGAACTTTTTAAAAATTTAAATCTTAATTGTCACATTATAAATACACATCATCATCACATTCAACATTGACAGTTTGTACCAGAATATGACACGGCAATTCTCATATTTTCCCATTCTTCCACCCACCATGAAACTCCCACCCCTGGTATATAAGGTTTTTTTTTTCTTTTTTTATTACTATCATTATTTTCCCCTTATTATTTACCCCAATACCCTCATTCCTTTTAAATATTTTCTATTTCACAATATCAACTATATATATACTAGAACTCATTTACATCTTCATTTTCTCATACCAGGCAAAATATATTATATTTACACATCTGTGATCTATTTATTTCACTTATGAGGATGTCCTCCAGGGACATCCGTTTGAATATGAATGACTCAAGCTAATACTCCATTCTATAATACAACCATATCTTCTTTATCCAGTCTCCTGTTGAAGGATCTTTTGGTTGTTTCCAAGATCTATCTATCACAAACTGAGCTGCTATAAATGTGGGTGCACATATGTCCATGTGATGTAAGTTTTTTAATTCTTTTGTGTCTATAACTAGCAGAACAATGGCCGGGTCAGATGAAACTTCCAATCCTAGCTTTTTGAGAAATCTCCACACTGATTTCCACAGAAGTTGTATGAGTCTACATTCCCACCAACAGTAGAGAAGGGTTCATTTTCTCTGCAGCCACACCAACATTTGTTGCTGGCCAACTCTGAAATAACAGCCATCTTTATGGAGTGAGATGAAATCTCAGTGTTGTTTTCATCTGCATCTCTCGAATGATCAGTGATGTTGTGTATTTTTTCATATACTTTTTAGCTGCTCTTACTTCTTCCTCTGAAAAGTATTCACACATTCTAGATGCCAATTTTAGAACTGGGTCTTTAAATTTGGGTGGGCTGATTTTTTTAAGTTCTTTATATATTCTAGGTAGTAGACCTTTGTCTCAGATACAGCTGGTAAAGATTCTTTCCTATATTGTTGGTTATCTTTTTGCTGTATTTGTGGTTTCCTTTGCTGTGAAGAAGCTTTTTAATAGAATGAGATCCAATTTATTGATTTCTTCTGCAAAATCTATAAATAACTCAAATTGATTTGATTGCTTCATCATAAGGACTCACATAGCTCTTTCACTGAGAAATCTGATATCTCCCAGTTATTCAAGTATTCATGTTCAAACATTGCTTTCATATAGTTAATTTCCCACTTCATCTGATACTTGTATGATCATAGTCACACCATTGCCACATTTTAGTATTTGCTCCCTCATCTTTAAAATGACTAGAACCTTAACATGATTTGGTGCTAAAGAAGACAAAATATAGACAAACAGTACAGTCAATATGTTTGCCAATAGAATTACCATTGATCCATATGCTTGTTCTCTCTTGAAACAGGAACCATATCAATTTTAAGAGATGCTGAATATTCAAGCTCTGGAATAATACATCTCTCATGTACAATCACCATTTTCAAATGTACGAATAACTGAATAAAAATTGTTTGGCTCAGTTTTATGATTCAATTTAATTATGTTGTTAATTCAGGTCCTTAAAATACACTTTAAAATTTGCATCTTTCTCAGATAGAAAATTGGGGAAAGTCTACAGTGAATGATGACAGGATTGATCCTTTATAATTTATTGAAATAGGAGTGATGAAACCTCACGTTTGAATACTACATACTAACACATGATCTTTACAAATATGTGACTAATTGGGAATTCACTTTTTGCCACATATGGAGTGATGTTGGGAATTCAAGTTCTCATACAATCTAAATATATTTCTTCCTCTTTTCTTTATTTAATATATGTATCAATTAATTTAAGATTTTTTTTTTGAGACATGATTCCTGTGTAGCTCAAACTAGCCTTCATCTCTTTATGTAGTTCAGGCTGGCATCAAACTCCCAGAGATCCTCCTGACTTGGCATCCAGAGTACTAAGATTACAGGTGTGCACCACTACATTTTGCTTATGTGGAAAATTTTATCATTTGATACTCTCATTGTTTTTATATATTTTCTAAAGTTTTATTTAAATGCAGGAATACATAACAGAATGTTCTGGAGTATACCAAAAATATATGATTTTTTAAAAATGTTGTTACAGAAAAATAAAATTCAACTTATTTTTGGATGTAAATTTTGTAAATAAAGTTGTAAAACTGAGTAAACATGATAGAGTTAGAAACATAAAGTTAAGATTAAAAAATAGTGCCTGTATTCTAATAACTCTGAAAATTGCTAGACTTTTTAGATGCTTCCTAAGTAATAAAAATGCCAGATATACTTCTCATAAAGCACTTATCTTTTCAGATGCAATATTCTCTGTGTAACGAATATGTTGTTCCTGGAATCTTCTGCCTTATGTCCTAACAGGACCTCTAAATCATTGAAATGGCATTTGTGAAGAAACTATGTGATGGCCAAAAAGCATTACGGAACTTTTTATGCTTAATTTAAGCACTTTCAAACAATAAAAATATGAAAAGAAACCACTAAAATCTTTGAGTTTTGGTTTGAGTCTCTGAACTCATGAATTTCAAGTGACATGAAACTCGCCTCGACACACCACGCCTAGTCAAAACCACCTTTCCTCGCCCTTGCCATCCCACACATGGTGCTTTCTATCTTCTTATATCTGCTTACTTGACCTTGCATGCCTATTTGTTTTATTGTCTTTCAATCTCGAGGAAAAGACACTTACAGGAGAGAGATACCTCGAAAGCCACCCTATCTAATGTTAACAACTGATAACAAGGTCTGTTTCCACTAATTCGGCAACTTCCATGTTGTAAAATGTTAAAACAGTGACTCATATTTATTTGACTGCTGGTCACATTGATCTGTCCATAAAGAAGTCAAGGCTAATATACTTTGTGCCAGTAATTAAATTCAGTAGGAAAGACCAACACTGACATATGGGCAACAAAGAGTATTAGAACTAAGTTGTAAGAGTTCAGTCAACATCAAAATCTACAGTAGAAATCACATGAAAGTTTATTAAGTCCATGGACATCTTTTGATTGCCTGGCATGTCAATAGTAGTTTTTTGAGATTAGATAATATTTCCAGTGTAGAAAAGTTTTTGATGGAAGTAGATATGAATTTAGAAATGAATTGAGAAATTAGAATGATTTTTAGTGGTCTGGATTTAATTGAAAGAACCACGATCTTGAGTTAGGTAGCTATGTTATATGTGATATCTAATCCAAGTTGAATGTCTCTACTAAAGAAATAATACCAATGGCAATAAATACATAAATAAATAATTTTTTTAAATAAATAAATAATAAAATGAATCCATCATTTTAGGGAAAATTTGTCCATAGAAAATAAAACAAATAGAAAACTACTAAGTCTTGGTTTTTAATGGCAGGGTACCACAGTTTTGAAATACTAATTAACGTGGATAGAAAATTTTCTTCTATTTTTCTCCCCTCAAGTTCACAAGGGTGGGTTCACAAAGGTAGATGAATGAATCTATGTTTAAGCAAGGAGCTAAATGCACATACAAAATGAAGTAACTCACAAAGAAAAAATCACTCTTTACTTATAATCAGAGATCTGGAAGTTTTATATGTAATAAGATTTGAAATACTATGAACCCTCTCCTAAGTTGCTTTTACTGTAGAAACCAGCACAGACATAACTGAATTCCAGAGGATAGCAAAGACTGTGGTGATGGCTAAGATTGAAGATGACAGCAATTACAAATTGTTCAGTTTTTTAAAAAAAAACTCTAAATAGGACTTTTTATGTAAATGGGTGCTGAATGAACTTGGTCAGTAATTCTCTGATGATGGAAAAATCTGTCCTAAATGTATGATTTTTGATCTAGGTTACTGATCTGCAAATGCCTATATATTCTGGTACTCTTGTGTCAGTGAACCACAGAATTTGTTGAATTCAAGGAGAAGGAACATAGGAAATTGTTGAATTTCTGCAAATATTATATCCAGAGATATTTGAAACAGCCATACAGTGTTTGAACCTATGGATTACATGGGGGGAATGTGGTAGAATTTGTCATTTGCTGTGTATTTCTTACCTTCAAGATAAATGAGGGAAAAAATGATAATTAAGTTGTGTCTTATACTGGTACAAATTCCCATTATGGAGTGCAATCGTGATGTGTATATTTAATGTACCAATAAAGATAAAAAAGATAAATGCGGGATATAATAGGACATTATTTTAATGAAGAATACAGCTACAAAACTATTTTAGAAACATAATTTCACTGATGGCATAAGACAACCGACTTTGGTTGGTCTTCTCTTTTAATTATGTTGAGATTGGGGCTTTTCTGACTTTTGTCACTAAATAGTAATTACATATTTTAAAGTTATCTGGTTTATTTTTCGTCTCGTATGTTAGCAAATCTAGGTGACATTCTACTGTATCACTAGAGAAGCATGTTGAAGCAAAAACATTAGTAAGTTTATTTAGAAGAAAATATACACCTCAATCTTAACTTCTAACAAATTAGTAATGTTGCTCAGTCTTTGTACTTCAATTTCATTATCAGAAATTTCAGAAATAAAATATTTAAAATAATTACTTTAGCTATATCATATCAGCAAATTTCACATATTGAAGAGGGATATGTAATATATCAAAATATATTGATGAATTTTCTGCAAAAAAAAAATAATGTGTGGATTCTCCCAAACAAGTATATTCATTGTGTTATTTACAGTGGGAGGTCATGGTGATCCTATGGTTCCTTACATCGGTGTTACCTTTGTGTCTCTGAAATCTCAGCTTCACTGGTCGCTTATTTTCATCTTGTGCCCCTTTGTTTTTTGTGTCAATCTATTCTAATGTGACCCAATCTCTAACCCAGTCTAAACTTTCTGGTCCATCTCAGTGACTATACCTCTGTGATCAACAGAAATTTTCTGTCAGAGCTTTCCGTATAGACATAGGACTACAACTAACACCTGGTCATCTGTCTCTTGGCACTCTGTGGTGTCATGAACTTTTTATGCTTTTATCTAAAGTTTGTTCTTTCAGAATCCAACTGACACAGTGGAAGGTTACACAACACATACTGAGTTACTGTTCTTTCAGAGTACGTTCCTTCTTGATGGTGGAGAAAAGGCAAGCCAAAGTACAAAGAAATGCATGTGTACAGCGGTGGTGTTTTACCCAACTGCAACTATGAAGTTTGTTTTCTCCTTTTACCTTCCTGGACTCCCGGCATTTTTTTTTTTTTTTTTTTTAAGGTTTTTTGAGACAGGGTCTCGCTTTGTGGTTCAGGCTGGCCCTGAGCTCAGCCTCAAACTCACATCACAGCAATCCTCCTGCCTCTGCCTCCCGAGTGCTGGGATTACAGGCGTGAGCCACCACGCCCGGCACTGTGGTATGTGGTACTGATTGCTGCTGGGGTGAGTCTCCACGCCCAGTATTGTATGTGGTTACTGGGAATCGAACCCAGGCCCTTGCGCTTGCAAGACAGGTGCCGGAACCACTGAGCTATATCCCCGGCCCTCCCGGCATATTTTTTAAAACTAGAATTTGTGATCTACAGTTTTCTTCACCAAACTTTCTCTGATTTTTATTTAAAAGGGAGTAACTAAAAATATTTTAATATCCCAAATGCTGAATATGTTTCTCATCCTCTGTATTCTAAAATTTATAATTTTAAGAAGAATACCTTCAAACCTAACTTTTTACCTATTTATTTTTTCCTTTAAATTCACTGACATTAGGAACCTCCATGCTAGAGTGCCTTCCTGTTAGTTAGGACAGAGTAAACAAACTTCTGTTTAAAAGCCACATTGTGAATATTTCCATTGTACTTTAAGTCAAAGGGTTTGTGCCAGATTTACTCAATTCCCATCTGTAATATGAAACTTCATGTGTACATAATATATGTATAATTTTCAATGAGGAGGTGGTGTGGCCTCCACCAGGCATTTACTCACCCTAAATATGTGGACCAATGTCTGCTACATAGGCCTTGAAGTTTCATTGGATTTAACTATCAATGGCTTTCAGAATGACAAGCAGCCACATCCTAAATGATGACAATTTCACTTAAATTAAAGACATTATAGTAATATCGCACTAAAATTAGTAAGCAGTTAAATAAAATTCATTGAGTTTTATGATTGAACAGAAATGATGTTCAGAATCAAAAGACAGAATTTTATATTTTTGTCACCAATTGGATGCTTTTGAAAGGAAAGCTTAAGCCTCCTCTACTGGCCTATGCAAAGGACACTCATGAATTCTCTAGCAGCAAGGAAATGAATTCTGACATTCACCACTTCAACTCGGAAGAGGATTCGAAACTTCAGATGGGATTCTGCTCCAGGCTGCCCTTTGCCTGGCAGTCAGCTGTGTCCACCAGGACTCTGGATTCATGGAGGTTAGCACATATGCACTGTTTCAAGCTGACGTATCAGTATAGTGTGGTAGACAGTGCTTCCCCAAGGAAACTAATGCAGCTCACATTGCTTCCATAGCCAACTTCCTTGACTCTCTTAGTCTGACAATATCTGGTGGCTTCTCCCTGAGTATTCCTTCCTCACTGTAACCTTACTGTCACCCTACAGTTCAGTGGGAAAAAGGGCAATTAGCACAAAGAAATTATCACCACTTTCTATCAAAAGCTGATAAGCTTCTAAAGAAATCTATTTATCTCTTTAGTCCTAGGACAGGCCACTCTTCATGGAAAATCCAGTATTTCTATCAATGCTTCACTATTCAGCTTTCTTTCTCTTTAATGATCACTTTTCTGTCTGAGTATTTAGTTTCTCCTTTTTTATTTAATTATGTTGTGCTTTATCTATGTACTCATAGATACTATGTATGTTCAGATCATTGTCTATTAATGTCTATTATATGCATTAATGTGTGTATATATCCACACACTTTTTAACACAGGAATAGAATTTTGCATGCATGTACATACAAGTGTATATTTACGTACATTTTGCCTATATTTACATGTATCTATCCACTTTATTCTACTTCCTTTATTCTGGTACATTTACTCACTGAGTCTTAAAGCATGACCACACACCTTATTTATTTTTACACTTACTACCTCTGCAGTATCTTTCTAATATCCACTCAAGCAAAGCTGCTTTAGAATATATCACCAAGGAAACTAGATATAAATTCAAGGTGATATTTTCTCATGTTATGTTGGTCTCCTTGAGGAGAAATTGCCAGCTGTGATCTCTCCTCCTTCAGCTCTGGTTCTTGACATTGTCTTTAATTCACCAACATTCTTAGCTTCTCTTCCTTTGTGAGGACTTTTCACCCCAGTGCTAAGTTAAAGAGAATTCTGGACCCAGGTCTCATTTTCCTCACCCTGCTTTCCTCATTGTATTTTGGGTGACCTTGTTAATTCCCATGTTTTTCCTGACCAGGACTAAAGAACCAATGCATTTCCAGTTCTCATACTTTATCTGAATTTTACATTCACTCAAGCTTACTGGACACCTGCACTGATCTCCGAGTTTACCCGGTTACTGTACTATCTTCTACACACACATGCACATGCTAAACACCTATTACAAACAAAAAAGTAGTCATGTGACCTACCCATATTTCTCTATACCTCAATAAATGGGTTATGTTAAACTGACAAAATGAAAGGATGAATTATACAATGAATTGATTTACCATGCTTTTCTTTTATCAAGTTCATTGTTTCACACTACTTTCAAAGTGAATCTCAAAATGCTTTTATTTGTGCATTGGCCCTGGATGTTTTTCTTCTGCTGATCACTTTGCCTCAATCTGTACTAGACTAGAATCATTGTAGAACATCTGCCCCCAAACACAATGAGACTAGTGTGTGGATATCAGCTTGCGTGCATGTGTAAAGTACATTCAAGTGAGGGAATTTGTATTTCATTAACCATAAACTCCACAAACTTGTTTTCTCCATTATGCTACTTCACCAAAGTGATAATTTTTATTTTACCAGTTGCAATGCATTAAAATGATACAAATAATCTATATGTACCCAATAAAAATATGTCCCTGATCATCATTACTGAGAATAGAGTTTTAAATGAGTTCCTTATGACCTTTTAAAATGTCAAGCACGTTGGTTATAAGGTACAATCACTTCTACCTTGATCTAGTCATTGATTTTTCAAGTATTCTGTGATGCTAATGTGGCGGGTCCTGGTTCTCTCAAGTTATTCTAAGCATCACTTGAAACAGTGATGAGCAAAATCAGGCTACTGTCAAGTACTCTGTGAGGGAATTTAGAGAGAGAGAGGAGGCAAAGGGTTTATCATTTTATGAGAAAAGAAGCTTTGCTCACCATCAGAATTTGAGAGAAACTCATTCTGAAAATAAAAGAAAGATAATGAGATCTTGCGCTGAAAACCTGTAAGTTAAAAAGACAATTAGTTCATCTGTCTGACTCACCTACAGGGGCCAAACAGTTAGTTCCCACTGTTTAAATGAATAACAGTCACATTGGATTTGAAAACCTGACTTTAAAAACATTTATGACTGTATGGATTCTGCATAAGAGAAGAAAAGAGGGCACATATCATTTCAAAAACTTTCACTCAGCTAAATGTCTTCAATGTAGAATTTTATTTCATTGGAAGCATAGATTCAGATATAATATAACGTTTACTCTCTCTCTTTTACAAAGAATCAAAATAAAAACCTCTACAATGAAAAAGTTACAATGCACCATTATTTTAGAAAATGGAATGTCAGAGCAATTTCTTAGGATTTATGCTTCTATAAGAAAATTCTGAATTAGACATGTTTTAAGAACAGCGTTTTAGATTATGCCTTTCTAAAATCAGTTTGAGTGAAATGTGGTTGATGGCATTCTTATACAGTTCAGAAATAATGTTTTGTCATGTGAGCTCAAAGTCATCCACTGAGGAACATCGTCTGATAAATGTTAATAAAGATATTCAGATTTGTATGAGCTTATTGATAGGTTACACACCAGTATTCCTCAAAATCACATCCACCTGGAAACAATTGATGCAAAAGTGGTTATTCATGAATATATTATGCAAAAAGCCATATATACCCTAAAAATGTTCAAGTCATATTAAAAGGAAATGGAATAATTATCATTTTTATGGGGCAATGTGTTTAGATAACTTGTTGAAAATCATAAGTATAGTTTAAATATGTTTATAAAAGAGGGATCAGCTAATTCTTTCTATGAAAGACAAATGGTAAACATTTTTGGTTTTGCTCAGATCATGTGTCTGTGGAAACCATTTAACTCTGTCACTGTAAAGAGCACAGTCAACACATAACTGTTCATGAAGCTAGACTTACATAAAACTTTCTCTGTGAAAAAAAAAATGGGTAGCAAACTCATCCTGTTGCAGACTATGCCTAGTTATTTTCAAAGTCTATATTCTTCCAAAGTTTCAAAGGGAGGTAAAAAGTTTAACACATCATCTAATTTATCTCTTATTTCTGGAGATGGAAAGAAATAGAAGTTAAGAAATGATTAAGATAGATGTGCTAAAAGGAATTTAGAAGATACTTCATTGATTCTTCAATTCCAAAGCTGGCTTACTGAACCTTATCTTCCAACACTAACATTTCACTTTGGCTGGCAGACTTTTGAATTCAGTATATAGGGAGGTCTGTAAATAGTTTAAATTTTGAACAGTTCTAATACCTAAATGTTGTTTATTTATGTCACGTGTGAATGTCATTGCAGTAACTGAACAATGTTTCTATATGTGCTCGCTTAGACTGGCAAAAGATAATTATTAATTATTCAGTATTCCTAATATTAATAATGGGGCATTATTTATTAAACAAATGTTTCAGTCACCAATTTTGAGTCCAGATTTCTATTACTCTTTCACAGAACAGCCTGTTAACACTGTTTTTGGTGGGGTACCTGACTATGTATTCCTTTCACATAAAGGTGGGTATAGGTTGAGTATAGAAACAACCCACAGCCATATTGTGACATTGGGAACTTGTACTCCCCTTGGTGCAGGCTGACAACCTATTCATACATCCCAGAAAAAGAATAATCTCAAAAAGCAAGTATTAATAATGTAGACTTTATGGAAACATATAAAGGAGAGGAAATAACATTTAAACTATAGACTTCAAAAAATTTGATAATTAATCATAGTTACTTATTCCACACATCATTTTCAGTATATATACTTTATATTTAATTCCTGCCTTACCAACCCTTAAATACTATTATCTACCATGATTTAGCAATGCCTTCAACTTCAAAATTTATATAACAAAATACTACCCTTATTAACTGTTTTTGATATTATAGATTTTAGAAACTTGGTGATTCAAGATTTATCTGGTGGGTATAGTTATTTATTATCTCTCTTAATGTTTACTATGGCAATAATAGCATGAAATATACATCTGTGAAAAGAAATAGTGAACTCTCCTATACAAACAGTGATTATAAAAACAAGGGACATATCCACCTTTATTTTACAGGCTTGCAGAAAAGAGAGGCAATGACACTAAACTGTTTGGTGACAGGCCAGTGCAGGTAAAAATTCTAAAATGCAAGTCACCCACACCCAATCACTCTTCACCTTTTCCTACTGAGATACCACTGTGATAAGTCCAGGAAAACGTTATCAAAATATTAAGGGCTGAAAAAAGACTGGAGTATGCACCTCTTTGAACTTTCAGTTTTATGGATGT
>PVIR01007297.1:0-61598 GCA_004026965.1 Petromus typicus
TGTTTATCTCATACTGAGACCTCCCCAGAATTTTTTTAACCAAAGAGAATGTCCTTTCCCAATATCACATCCACTTTTTAGAGGTAGCTGTCATCTAATTACTGTCTTCACCCTTTGCCCTGACATCAGACAGCAGTAAAGGGCCATCAGGGACGTGGAACTCCTCTGGTAATCAGGGTTTTTTTCTTCTTGGGATGTACCAATATTCAGCTTCTCTCTTTTCACAGTTCTGCTTCATTCACTACCTCAGGAATGTCATTTCTGTGATCACACCTAACGAATGTCCTCCATAGATTTCCTCACCTCAGAGTCAACTTGCTAGAGAACATTGCCATTACTCCATGTGTATTGTGAGTTCTATATTGTTGCATTAACAGCCTATCCTGTGAAAAGAGAAAAAAATTATAAAGTTTGAATGGATCAAGGATCATGGTTTCCATAGACTCTGTAGCAGATGGTATTGAGTCTGACCAGCCTAGTCCAGCTTTAAATGAGTAATTTATCACTCTATGCACTGGTTTCCTTTGGTTCAATAACTTATAAGGAGTGGTGAAGGAAAAGTGAGCAGAAGTTACATATCCCTAAAAGACTTTGGGTTGCTATGGGAACACATAGATTCTCTGGTGAAAGCTCCATAGGCTGAAATTTTACATAGTCAACCCCTTTGGAGGTAATTTTGAAATACCCTTTGCTTCACTTTTTGTGGATTGTGCAACCACAGAATTCCTCTTGAGACTCAGTCACACCCCAGATCTTAGCCTAAAATCACTGAGTTTGACAGAGATTCATAGGAATTTGGCAAGAAGCTCACCTAACTTTTCCATCAAATTGAATCCAAATGTTGCCTAGGTTTGCCGAGAGTTCAGTTAGAAAAGAAGGAGGCCCTGGCCAACCAACTGCTGAACGGTGATATTTGAAACTCAAGAGAGTTTGGCTTTGCTTAGAACTAAGAGAAAAGTTTTGAACCATAATGTGTGACATAAACCCTCATCCAATTCAGAATTTATACTTTTTGAGGGTGTTTTTTTGAGGGTTGGCCTCTTGTCCTTCTTGTATACGTAGGGCAACATCCTTATTCCAAGGACAGTGGCAGAGAACTCTAGGTCTAAGCATAGTCAAAGTACAGTGGGGCAGCCAGTTCTGTTTGTCCCTTCAGTCTATCCTGGACTCCAACAGAATAGCCTTTGACCAGTAAGGGCTGAGAGAACGGTGTCTGATAACTACTGTGGAAACTACAATAGGCAGAGGGCTTTGTACCGTGTTCCTGTGATTGAATTCTCTCTTTTCCCTGTGTATATAATGTTGGCCTCTTGCTTCCTGGAATAGTGCCTATACATGCTGTACTGGTTTACACACGATTGTGAAATACAAGAAGGCACATTTTTCTGTTCACATCATATTTTCTACCACAACTTCCTCCTTAAACAATTACCCCCCTGCTATTTCTCCTCTTTTCCCTCTGCTACAGTTTGGATCTTACACATCCCTACTCCAAGGACCATGTGCTTGTTTCTACTGGGAGGCAGTACAAGTTTTAGAGTTGGAACTTAGTGAAGACAGTGAGGTCACTGTGCTGTGTTCTTGAAAAGGATATCGAGTCATTAGCTCTCCTCTCCATCTTCCTGGTCCTTCTTTCCTTCTCGCCAACTGTTTCCCTCTTTTTTCTTGACAACTCAGAGTGAGAACTCCCCATGATGAATGTAATCATTATGTACATACTAATAAAAATTAAAATTTATAAAGTAAATTTAATGATAAGAAAGAGAAATTTTGCCCCACTGTGTGTTTTTCCCTGTCATGTTTTACCTCATCATAGCCCAAAAGCAACATAGCCCACCAATCATGCATTCACAACTCTAAAACCATGAGCCAAATAAACTTTCCTCATTATAAGTTGATTACCTCAGGCATTCCGTCGTGACAGTGAAAGCTGAGTGAGACACACTCTCTCTTTCCCTATTCTCTTTCCCCCTTTTCTTTTTTCCCCCTCAGAATCTCTAACACAGTTCTACATTCTTCACACCTCACCTCTTAATCCCTCAGCATCTGCCCATACTCCAGCACCTTACCTCTAGGATGGCCTTCCTGGAGCACTGTTTTGTGCTTTGGTCCTCTCTCCATCCTTCTCTAATCCCATACAGTTACCTTCACTCTACACCACACACACACACACACACACACACACACACACACACACACACACCCTCCTATCATCAATAAGATTCATCTTTTTTACATCCTGTCTCCAAAAGCCCCACCTGCTTACACAAACCAATGCATTAAAACATATATACGTAACAGAAAATCTGGCTCTAAAACTGGTTCCAAAGCTTGAGTCTCAGCTTTGTCATACATAGAGCATGTTACATTGAACTCTTGAAGCTTCAGCTTCATCTCTAAAGCACAAGTAAAAATTCTTAATTTACAGCATCTCACCTGCAATTTCTTTCAATTTAACTTTAAACACATCTCTTGATTTTTCCAAAATAAGACTAAATTTCCACCTCTAACCCTCGATGTCATCTCGACAGTCCTGTATCATAAACACTGCCCCTTTGCATCTTAATTGCCTGTTTACTTTCTGATTCTCACCAAAGATTCTGAAGGGCAAGGGCTGTGGCTGATCACCTTTGAAGTCCAGTGATAAATACAATGTCTAACATGTAATTAGTACTCAGACTATTCATATTGAATGAGAGGCCAGCTCTGGAATGTTTATTAACAGTTGAGATTATTTCTTCCAGTTAATATATTTACACTGGAACTGTGTCCTTTTCAGACTGTGATGTAAATATCAGGTGCAGAAAGGTGGTTTTATGCTCATCAAATAGCTCCACCTCAGTAGCCCCTTTCTTTCTCTAGACACCCAACTGGCTATGGGTCCGAGCACCTAAAGGCAGGTATCTGAGACTTCATACTTCCTGATTTATTTCAGTGATATCAGTTTGGCTCAGTTTTTACTTCCAAGCTGGGATCGAATATTCTCTGGGTGTGGACAGAGCCAGGTGCATCACTCTCTTCTTGACCTCCCTCAGTTTCAGTCCTCTTTGCTCATGTGTTTCATGGAACCTCAAAATGGATTTTCAGAGAAAAGCCTTATCCTGAGGCCAGGACAGCAGTCTCCACAAATGTGAGCTGTGGTATGTCTCTTCACATATCAATGTAGGGATAGAAAGTTTTTGATGAATACTGACATCAGACAAGAGAAAAGAGGATGCACAATGCATGAAATCCCACTTTTACCATTAATGTCATGTGCAAAGAAGCCTTACTGCTAATGAGCCTGGTAAGAGAATGGGGAGAAAATGGACTGTTTCTGTTACACTTTTGAGGATACAGTTTTCTATCTTTCTCATATTTTTATGTGTTGCAAGCAGAAACTCTCATTGCCTTTTATTCTTGGATATCTTCTCAAGGACATCTCATAGCAAACAAACTTGTAGAACAGAATTAGTCTGGAGCACAGGGCATGCATGTTTACTGTCCATTATACAAGATTTGGCTTCCCTAAGCTGAAGGCTTCTCTCTAGGAAGTTTCACTCGCAATGTGCAGATAACACCTGGCTCTCTTCACCTTCTGCAGGAGGGCTGATGTTCACAGAATGAATGCAGTACACTGATGTTCATACTGTTCACCATCGTGTGAGTACTTCACTGCGTTGTCTCTGACCCAGAAGGTTTGTGTCTTCTGTCAACATCTATGAAACTGTCAGTTTAACTTGTTAACTTGCAGTTTTAGGCTGTAATAGTCTTTGACAGAACTCTTCCCCTTGGACAAAAGGCAGCTTATAAATGAATTCTGTTGGTATAGGTTTATGTGAGCCCCACTTCTAAAGAAAAATGAAGAGGGAGAAAAACAGCACACATATATATTCAATGTGTTGGATTTACCGAGCTATGCTGGGCTAAACTGAAACTTTCATACGCTGTCTCATTTAATCCTTATGGTAACCCTAGGAAGAGACATTATTTTATCATATTCACAGTTGAGGAGTGCTAGGCCCGCTAAAGGGAAATGATTTCCAGGGTCCCACAGAAGGTGTGTGGAATTTAAACCAGCACCTGTCTGTTGAGAGACTTTCTGACTTTTGTGCTATAGCATTATGGAAAGCCAAGTTTTTCCATGTATTGCATAGGTGACACACCAGTGATTTCAGGAGAGATGACAATGACCCTAAAATAATTCTCTTACCATTATAGTTTCTGCTTCATTTTACCTCACTCTCTCCCTACACATGGTCATATTTTATTTTCTTGAAATCCAATCTACTGTTTGCTTCCTGTTTTCTATCCCTAACCTCAAGCCAGTGTTATTCCTACTACATTACCTTAGTTTCCCTGATCCTGGCTCTTGCTGATTTTTTTCCTCCTATCTGGAGACAAGGAAATAAATACTTTTCTGATATATTTGCAGAAGCAGTAACACTCTCCAGACTATAATTCTCAAGAATCTTGCTTGGCTTTCAGTTGTTACTGAAGTGCTTTGCACTTGGCGTATAACTCACCATGTATTCAAAGACTACTTAGAAGACTCTCATGTATTCTCCTCTCACATCTGCCACCAGCTGCTGTTGCCGGGTGCTCTGTCCCTATGACACTTGTTTAAAGTTGTGCTTCAAGAAATCATAAAGAAACACTTGCCTGAACACAACCTAAATGCCCCACAAGTTTAACTTACCTTGAAGGACATAAATCATGACATAGCCTCTGTTTTATGTAATGTTTGTTTGTTTTTCAAAGAATAGGGCTGTAATTCTCAGGTTTTCTTGAAGTTTTTCTTCAAGTTTTTCTTGAACTCCTAGGACAACTTCACTTTTCAACTTTAATTTTTATCAATGAAAACAACTCCTTCCTAATTAATTCAAGTAAGCATCTAACAATTAGTAGTATTTTCACTGTCTTTTTAGTCTAACAATACTAACTCTAGTAACAATGCTAACTCTACTCTCCCAACTGCTGTGCCATTCTTCCTAACCATAACTACTCTAGGGTTTATCATAGTGTTAGAACTCAAGCTGGTAATGCATTATTTCAAATCTGAATCCTCCTCCTAGATATTTACATTAGCCAACCTTCTAGGTTTCTTCTCCAGCTGCAGATGTTAGGATGACAAAGACAGAAGGAAAGGAGCCCTTCTCAGTAAGACAGTTTACCACCTTCCATGAAATATTATCCAGATCCTAACAAGCATAGACCAATTAACAACAGTTATTAACACAGGCTAGACTCACTGTAGATTTTGAAATAAAAAGCAAAAACAAAACAAAACAAAACAAAAAAAACAGTCTAGGCCTTGTAACCAAATTAGAAAGATAGTAATAGAGAAAAAAGAAATAACCTGTTACAGATAGTAGTTGAAAAAACACATCTGCACAGCACTGACAACAACATGCTAGAGAAGTTATGAAAAAAGTATCATTAGTCTCCTAGTTACCAAGACTTTAAATTGTGGAGTTATCTTCAAATCGCGTACCTATTTCACTCCCACATAGACTCCTTCAGAATGCCTCTTGCATCCTCCCCTTTCTCCTTTTCATGCCTAATGTCATCACCTTACTTGAAGTCTTTATCAGTTTATATTTAGAGTTTTAAAACTCTTCACAGTTCCTTGCCAAGGGCTTCATCCCACACAAACTCATGGGGAGCACAAATTAAACTTCCAAAAGCACCACTTTGGTCCATTTCTTTCTCTATTTAAACACATTTCTTGAAGTCACAAATTGAGGATTAGCATGAAGCGAAAATATGGGTTTGAGGTGATCTGGGTTTAATTTTAGGATGGTAATAATAGAAAAAAGAAAGGTCAAGCAAGACTTGAGGCTTAGAATGCAGGGGAGAAGAGAAGAGGATGTCACTAAGAAGTGTGGTCTCAAACATGGAAGACTGGACAAGAACATGTGTAGAGGAAGATAGGGTGAGGTGAAGAGATATAGGGCACTAGTAATGTGATAGTGCCCATCAATTAGCATAGGCCTGTTGGGATATAGGAGGTGTTGAATAGACATAAGCGAAAGAATGAATGGACAAGCTTCTCATTTCATTTTGTCTGCAGAGTCCCTAGCTGGTAGCTTCAGTGGACTCTGTTTTACTAGTGTCTAACCCAAACTTACAGGTGGAGTGCATTATTCTCTCAGCATCTCACAGAGCATATGTAACAGGGCCAGAATGTGCAGACAGATCAGCCTGATGTCACAATTTATCTGGCGTGTTGTTCACTGGAAATACCCAAAGTGTAGTACACAAAGAAATAGGGTGAGTACGACAGGTCATAGCTAGAGAAACAGCTGAGGGACTCACTCTGGAAGGTGAATGTTTATAACCACAAAGTCATAGTCATGAATAAGACACTGGAGGACTGTTGTAGCAGACAAAAAGTAGATGTCCCTGATCTCAGCCATGGGCTACCCCAGAACTTCGAAAATAAGTAGAGAACAGGAACCTTTCCAGAGAAAAGAAGAGAACTGTCAGAGGAAGAATATGGAACTAAGAGAGAAAGGAGATTTAGTCAGTTAATATGTGATTATCAACCTCTGATACTGAAGAAACATTCTGGAAATGGGCAGAAGGCAGTGGAGTTTCAGTGGAAGGAAAAAGCCCGGTTTAGAACCATTCTGCTGCTTTAACTTTGAGCAAGAAGGGAGGAAGGAAGCAGTTCATGGCTAGAGCCTGTATAACAAAGACAGATTAACAGGAAAAGAACATAACAGATTTAATTAACAATGCTTTACATGACACGGAGCCTTTAGAAATCAAAATCTAAAGGTTCAGAGAAAGCTATGTGTTTTCATGTCAACTTCGATGAAAGAAGCAGGTAGTCGTAGAGAAATATGAGTGGGCACAAACGGCAGAGTGTAGTGGTAATAAATGACTGTGGGAGGTGGAAGGACTCAGGATATTTGTTCAGATTCTTCTTAGCTTCGATGTGTCGCATTGTTTTTTACTAGGTTAGAGGCCAGGGTAGCTGTTATGTAAGGATTTAATGACCTACTTTTAGGGAGCATAGGTCCAATAATTATTTTATATTAATTCTTACAAACAAAGCAGGAGGTCACGGTGGCCATCTTGTTTCCAAGACCCACTAAAGCTCCTTAAGTTCAAAATATTTGGGTACTTTCTTCGTTTTTTCAGGTTTTCTTTTGTTTTTTAAATTGATTTGATTGGTACAAGGAAGAAAATGTTGAAAAGGGAAAGGGAAAAGGATAGGGGTAAGCAAAGAAAGAAAAGAAAAAATTTGATGATACTTCCAAGTCCTGACCAGAAACAGGTTTGAACTACCTGGAATTTCTTTCTCCATCAAAGGCCATGTGAGCCATTGGGCAGGATCAAATGTTATAACAGTGAAGGGACATGATAAGAAGTGAAGGTCTTTCCCTGCCCTCCTCCCAGTCCTCCTTTCCTTTTGATCATCTTCCTATTTCACAATATCTGTTAAAAACAAAGAAGGAAAAGAAAAAAATCTGATGGTAAAAGGAAAAAATGGAAACGATAGTTCTTACATACATAGGATAGATGGAAGGGCATACCAGGGAATGGGGAAAAAATTGGAATCATGGTGTGTCATGTACAGGTACAAAATCTCAATGATGAATGTGATCACAATGTATACCTAACATGTACCGATAAAGAAAAGAAGAAAGAAGGAGTGAAGGACACAGGAGGTAACAGCTCATAACGCAGCCCAAGGCCAAAGTGTAGTTACTTAACATGCACCCATTATTTAACCCACAGAATTGCCCTAATTAGTAGGTTTTGTTTCAGTGAGCTTGTGTACGGATGAGGAGACACAGGTTAAGGGATTTAAAGAACTTGGTTAAGTTCACACGGCTTTCGGGTCGTGTGGCTGGGTTTTATATCCAGCCATTCGGCTCCCAGAGGCTATGCCCTTAACCACCGTACTAGGCTGAGTTTTGTTAAACAAACAATCCACAAATATCCTTCCCTTTCCTGTCAAGAACAAGTGAGCTACATTATTTTCTTTATGTAAGTAGACATATTTTTAAACCAAGAATCAACAAACAATCCAATCTGATTTGCCATATATTTCTGAGTGGAGTGCCAGCTAAGAATAGTATTTATAAGTGTAAATAGTTGACAAAATTTTAAAAATAGTATTTTGAGACATGTGAAAATTATACAAAACTCAAATTTTATTCCCCATACATAAAAGAACATCAGAACCCAAACACTTCCATTCTTTTTCCAAGTGTTTATGCCATTTTTGTTTAATAAGGGAAAAACTTAATACCTGTAAGAAGAGCCAAAAAGCCTGATATATATTATGCAGCATTTACAGGAAAAAAATTGGTGGTCCTGATAGAATGAAAAATCATTTTTTTGCAAATGGAAAAAAAGGGATCTAAGGGCTTGAGTTTCTTAGGAAAATCTTCACCCCTCTGGACATGCCCTCTGCTGAAGTTCTCCATGGCCTGATGTACACTTGCTGTTCATCACAGGGTGGTCATGGCAAGGGAGGATCACTGATGGAGAAGCTACTTCTTGAGTGGAGGAGGAAGCGGGAGGACGCTACCAGCTGGGGTGAGGTTGAGGCTTCCGTCTGCATCCTGTCTCATAGCCAGCTGAGTTGATTTCTTTTCTCAACTAAAAATTGTGACTTAATACTCAAGGGAAGTGCAGAAGCTTGGTAGTCAGTGGAGGAGACAGAATAGCCAACTGGACAAATGTCTTGTTTCTGGGCTCATCTGCCATTAGCACAACACCTGCTTGGGATCCTTCCGTGCTTCCAGCCAGTGGTTTGCACTGCTCTCCTGAGGAATACATCAGGAAAGTGGTGCTGTGTGGGGCCTGGAGCCACTCCAATGTGTCCCATCGTGGGCTTTGTCAGCAAACCTCTAGAGTGTGGCTAGTTGATTCTTTTCTTTCTTCCTTACTTAATGTAATGAAACCAAAGACGTCCATTTAAAAAAAAATTCTTAATGTGTTCAGGCATCCTGCCTATCAGAGATCAAATAAATACCCTTTTCCTTTAAGTTTCTAACATTATAGTAAAATATACATGGCATAAAATGCACAGCCAGCATTAAGCACATTCGCATGTTAATCAACAGGTTAATCACATGTTAATCACCACTGCCTTGCTCTAATAGTTTTCAGCCTGAAACAATGAAACTATGACCATTAAGCAGTAGCTTCCCCTCTCCCCATTTCTTCTCATCCTGCATAACCCCTCTTCATTTTTTCAGGCTTTCTTTTTATTTTTTTATTTTTAATTGATTTTATTGGTACACTCTTCTGCTTTCTGACTGAATTTGACTTCTTTAAGTACTTCAGGTAAGTGGAATCTTCCAGCAGTTGTCTTTTTATGACCCTTATTTTACTTGGCATAATGTCTTGAAGGTCATCATTTGTAGTATGTTTCAAAATTTCCTTCTTTTTAAAATCTAAGTAATGTCCCAGGGTGTGAGTGCAATGTCTTGTTTGTCCATTTGTGTGCTGATGGATGCTTGCCTTGCTTTTGCCTCTTGGTTATTGTGAATTATGGTGCTGTGGACATTGGTGTACAAATGTCTGTTCGGATCTCTGCTTTTAGTTCTTTATGATCTGTGTTCACCAATTAAACTGTTGGGTCATATAGCTCTACTTTTAATTTTTTGAAGAACCATCATGCTGTTGTCTACAGCGGTAGCACCAAACTACATGGAGTTTTAATACAAGACCCAAAGGTGTTGCCAGTAGCACCATGCCTGCTCAACAATAACAAAATCCTGAGTTCAATCCCAGTGTACAAATTTAATAAAACAGAAGATAAAACAAAAACAAGAATGACAACAAAACCAGAAAGCACAGAAATTTCAGTGAGTAGACAGAAACCAGATCGTAGGGTCCAAAACTTTTTTTGAATGTGATTGGAAGACTGTTGGTTAATTCTTTCAACCAGTCATTAGCATTTATAATTATTTCCTGGATTAATTTTACTCTAGTAAAATAATAATTTGTGTTATTATCTTTCTCAAACCTTCCTGCCTCTTATTTTCTTGTTTTTTCCTTTCTTTCTAATATGGCTTATTATTCCTGTTCTTCCCACAACCACCTATTTCAAAAATGATTTGGGGCACTTTGCCTACCTTTTTCTGATATATTTCAGATATTGAAGAACATAGCATAGGAGTATGAAGTTAGAGACAAAACAGAATTCATTCAAATATTAAAGCTACCTGCATAGGTTAGGTCACATTATGCCCCCAAATATGCTTTAAATTAGATCATCTCAACCATAACTATAACTTCAAAACATTCAAAGAAACCTGATTGGAATTGGAACAAGGAATACTTGGTTTCTTCTGAAGGATTTTTAAAAATTAAGAGCAGACTTCTGAAATGTGAAAATAGAGGGGAAAAATGATTTAGAAATCATTTTCCTGGTAACTTGTTCTAAAACTTCCAGACTATCAAAGCTTGTGTTCCCCTTTCCCTATCTCACTCATTTGTCAGGCAAAACTAACAAAATGGAAATGAGTAGAAGAAGAATTTGGAACGATGAACACAAATGTTTGAAGTCCATAAGGAGACCAGGGATTCAGATAGGTCTTGATCTTGTTTGACACATTCAGTGAAAATATGGTTGCCCAGTTCCCTCACAGGACCAGAGAGGGCACAAGGAAGAGATAAAAAAACATATGAAAGGAGAGATCCTCAAGCCCTACTCATCAAACTGACAAGACTCAGAGCAGCGTTGGATTATGTAAAAAAGGAAATAGGTCTTCCCACTCGCACAGCCTCCAGGGCAACTCCAAAGGAAGGCACAGAATCAATGTCAGTGTTCATAATGAGCCCTCCCATCAGGCCAGTTAGACTTTTAACATTTGGGTCACAACGTAGCAGAAATGAGCTATTCTGAAAAATTCACCTCTGCAGAAATAACTGTATCTTCTTCTGCCACGATGTCAGTTAAATGAGGCATTAGACCATGTCATCTAGTCCTAGCTTAGTTTCCTATTCAATTATGCTAATAAAATCTTTGGAGGGCTGGGATCATTACATGGTGTGCACATGCAGTGAAACACCATCACCATTCCATTAGCATGCACAATTATTTGTTAATTTTTTAAATAAGATTTTCCATTTATTAAGTATGATCTTAGGCAAGGCAGTTTCCTTATCTGATAGTGACATACTAAGGATATTATAGTTCTATTGGGAGGACACAATATGATAATGCATGTAAGATATCTAGCTTTCATAAGGTTCATACTTTACACGTAAATGTTACTCCCACTACAACGACCACCACCATTGGCACTGCTCCCCCAGGGCTTCTGGCCTCGATCACACATCTTTTAGCAATACTGCACCCTGTCTCCTATCATGGCTGTATGATTTATGATCTACATGACTTTGGGGATGTCACTTTTATATTTCCCAGTGAACCACCTCAGTTCTCTCATCTGGAAGATGGAGACAATACGCTCTATTTCAAGAAATCTTAACAAAGATTAAATGCAGTCTTAATAAAAGCACCGTGGGGCAGACAGAAAAAGAACCCAGTGATACCAGGTGGCATTCAATCTTATTTTAAAAATTAACAAATAATCATACGTGTTTATGGAATGGTGATGATGTTTCGCTGCATGTGCACACCCTGTAATGATCCCCTCAGCACGTTTGATTTTATCCATTACCTCAACATTTATTATTTCCTTCTGACATAATGATTGTCTGCTGTTTTACTTCTAAGACAGCAGTTCTCAAAGAGTGGTGTGGGGACCCCTGGTGGTCCCTTTTTCAGGCCATCTAGGAGGTGAAAACCATTTTCAAAGGGGTTCTGTGTCTTTTCCTTTCTCTTCCCTAGGGTGTACAGTGGAGTTTACTGAAGGCTATATGAAATGCACTAACTCCGCAGGTTGTGTTCAGTCTTACCCTATCTCTTATAAAGCAGTGAATAGATTTGCAAATATGAAAAATAATGCTTTTCACTATGTTTTGCAAAGTATAATTACTTTTCATAAAATACATTTTATGGAAGCTTCCAGTCAGTTTGTTGTTGTTGTTCTAAAACATGTTTAACATTCAACTTTAATTTCTAATGTGGTAAATACCAATAGATACTCCACATAAATAGAAGTTCTCTGGGATTTTCAGTAATTTTGAGGGTAAAGGGCTGCTGAGGCATAAAAATTTGAAAATCACTGTCTTTAGTATATGAAGCTGTAGAGTTGTTGATGTCTCAAAGTTACTTGTTTGAAATTCAAATACAGATAATGTCAAGCTTCACCCAAAGTTTCCTGATAGTAAAACTTAGTGGTCACTACAATCTCCCTTATGACAAGAGTAGTGACTCACATAGGAGAGAGGGGTTAATGGACTAATCACATTATAATAATTTGCATTTTAGTTCTGTTACAGGGCACTATATCAGAAAGTCTACTTAATTTGACTCCGCTCATAATGTGGAATTCAATACTCCTAGGCATTTTCTAACAACTTGTTTTATTCTAAGTGACCAATCATGACAATACCAAATCTACCTGCAGTTTTTCTGTGATCAAGATGTTCAGTAGATAAAATGATTTAGAATTTCTGGGTTTCAAGCCAAAACTTATTTCCATCATGTTTTCAGTTTCAAATGTCAAGCAAGAATTCTCATCCACTTACTACCCACTTTAAATATACTTTTAAGGAGTTCAAGAACTAATCTCTTCAGGAACAGTGTCAAGTCCTTCCCAATCCTCTTTTCCCAGAATAGATGGTGAGGCTTTGGACTTAAAGAAATACCTTGGGATACAAGGGGACACTTAGAGGAAGGAAAACAAACAGATACTGTCTTGCACAAACAAGACAGATGCGATCTCTCTTAGAATAAGCATTTGATACTTGAGTGTATCACTGGAACAAATTGGTTGTAAGAATGTAACATTCCAATTTTGGGTTCCCATCATTGTCTTGGTGGAGCAGTGACACCTGCTATATTATTTAAGACCTTTTGTGTCAGAGGCTTCGATTTTCACACACATATACATACGCATATATAATGCATTTGCTTGGGTTGGATTGCAGTCTTTAGTAGTAATTCAAAGAGTTTGGCTGATGGGGCAATGGCACAGGTTTGCATGCATTATGCAGAATTTTCTGCTAAGTGCAATGGGCTTTTGGAAATTAAATTAGTTTATTTCAATCTATGCTTGTTTGACATAAATGTCACATTTATGCGAAATAATTCTATCATTCTTCTATTTCCACTCCAATAATGTTAATCCTTAAAATGTCACCCCAGATAGGCTATGACTACATAGTACCAAACATCCATCTTGAAGTAACAGAATTTTGTTTTAGGGTGGTGATATTTCCAAATCTGATATTTGTCAAGATGGAGTTGTTACTTAGATATTTAACTACTTTCATTTATACTAAGATGCAATGGTATTATAGAAAAACAGATAAGAACATAAAATAAAATCAGTTTAGCTAAACTATGAAACCATCACAAAATTAAACAATCCCTTCTTCAATATTTTAGTAAATTTAATACTTTCAATTAAATGTAATCAATTTATGTATAGAACTCAATGTCCCAAACAAAACTAATTGGTGACTTTACTGTTAAAATAATGTGGAAGGAAGATAAAATCTGGGGGAACAAATGTGAGCTATACAGGGCAAACTGAAGAATAAGGATTATCTCTCCACCCTCTGTGGAGAGTCTAGGCAGAACCAGCAGTCTCCAGCCTCAATCACAACTCCCAGGACTCTTTGCCTCAACAAAAGATGACACCCGTGTGGTGCTTTCATTCTGCAGGTGCTGTCATTTTGGAAGGGAAGTATCTAAGGAGAAGGTCTAACAGAGTACATAGAGCCAAGGCCTTCTCTCCATGTACCCAGGACAAAGGCTCACTTCATCTGGATACCTGCTGCCACTGGAAGTGATCCATGAATTGACTCCAGGTTGCTGCCTTAATCCAAGATTTAGCAATTAAAACAGTAGTCTACTCCAACACCCGCTCTCCATTACTGTTGTTTGTTGGTTTATGTTGACCTACAAATGTATCTAGGTTAGGTATTTTTTAGACATAAGCCCACACAGAACAGACCAGCCAATGTGAGAACAATCCTATGGAATCTGGCCAGACTTTAGATAAACCCTCAAAAGTTGTTGAAGCATTTAAGTATTCAAAGATCCCTACCTCATTTGCTTTTGTCCTGTTTAGAGTTAGCCTCACTGTTCCCCTGCTTTTATCAGACCTACATTCAAATGGAAATTCAAGGTGAGTCATTTTCTCACAAATTTGAAAAGGGAATGAAGTCATATCATGTTCCCAAGCTCTACTTTTTTTTCAGCTGGCTGGGCCAAAAGAACTACAGGGTGGATTTGGCTTAATGACCCAGGTAAATAATTTACATCTGTGTAGTTTTGGGGTTTGTTTGTTTGTTTGTTTCTAATATGTGAAAATAGAAATCTAAATGACACTTTTAAAGTAAATAGTGTTGGCAAATTGCCAAAAATGACCACACTTACTTAAATCTCACTAGTGAAATTGAAAGGGTAGTATTTGATGCATTTGTGCAGTTTTATACAGCAAACAAATCATTCAGCTTCCATTTATTGAACACTTACCATGGGCTACTTTCATAAGAAATTCTATCTAGAAATAAAAGACAAATAATCTATTATTTAGCTCTTTATTTTTACTGTAATTTGGATTTCTGATATGACAGAAATCATACAATATTTAAGCTTGTATATCTGATTTATTTCACTTAACATTATGGTTTCAAAGTGCATCCATTTTTCTACAAGTGACTCAAGTTTATCCTTTATTGAAGAGTAGTCCTTCATTGCATATATATGTATATACATTTTCTTTATCCATTCATCAGTTGATGGATATATAGGAAGTAGAGATATAGATCTTTCCCAAATGGGAAGGAAATAAATAGATAGGGTGGGACAGAGAGGAAAGGGAGATTCAACAAAAGATTAAGTTATATACGTGAACCAGCTCTACACAAGGAATATAAACATTATGTACAGCAAACATGTAACAGTAAAAGACAAATAAATAAAAGATGAGAGTTAAGAAAAGAGAGACACATCTGCAAAAGCTTACAACCTAAGAAGAGACACAAATGCAAATACAATTTCTTACCAGTGTGGTAAACGCTGAGAGATACAGGTGTACATAGCTTGCTTTGTGAACACTGTGCCTCAGGATTACCTTTCTGAAGCACCACTTCCCTGTACTGAATACTCGTTGAAGTAACCTAAACATTCTGGGGGCTGCCTCCTTCCTTTCTAATGCTCTGTTGCCAACACCACAATGATTAATCTTCAAAAAAGCTACAGTTTAGCACCTGTTGAATGGTATTAGAGGGAATCATCTGTGTTGCAAATAGAGAATATGTTAGGGAGGCTGGACTCAAATGGATCCAGGTTTTGATATCTTTCTCCTTCTGTTTTAGCAGACAAATAATCTGTTGCAACTTTGCTGCTTCTCTTCCATAGCTTGGCTCTGTTCCCGTGCACCATTTTGTTCTAGGGGAAGCCTAAACTGATTCTTCAGTGTTAGCCAAAACAAATGAGGAGTTTGGCTCTCGGTCTGGTCGCAGCAGCTGCTGTGATTGAAGTTCTCTGCACCTAAGACAGTGGGGCAGCTTTCTGTTTGACAGATGAACACATTTTCATTACTAGAGAAACAGGAAGCGTTGCACATTGGGCAGAAAAGGAGAGAGAGAGAGAGAGAGAGAGAGAGAGAGAGAGAGAAATGTTTGGGAAGTCGCTTTGTTCTTTCATCTATCAATCGTGCTTATTGTTCAGCTGAAATGTCGAAGAGGAGGTTGACGGAGTGGGAGCTTGATACCATGCCTGGGGCTCCTCTTCTCTTCAGACTGGGTCTGTGAGCTGACAGCTGTGCAGTTCCTTGACCTCAGGTTGCCTCAGCAAGAAAACTCCTTGGCAGATCTGCACTGGCAGGCAGTGTCTGTTCATGCATGCAGCGAAGGGCGTGGAGAGGTCAGGAGGTCTAGGGGGACTGATGTGCAAAGGAAAAGGAAAGAAACATGTACCATTTCTGTCATCTAGTCATGCAGTGGCACTAAACAGTAAGCTGGGTATTTGGAGGCTTTGAGAAACTTCCCTGGTGACTTGGGAGTTTGCAAATAATTCAACCATAGGCAGGCTGGCTGGATGTTCTTTAGAGGACCGAACATATCTCCAGTTACACACCACTGTGGCAGCTTTTCTTTCATAACTTTGTATTCAGAATACTTTTTAAAAATATCAAAGTGGGACCTTGGGAGGCATCCTTGATTTCCATGTTTTGTGTATTGAGTCCCTAGACAAACATTGGTCCTATACACTACTGTAAGAAATCCAAGAAGCATTGAATAATTGTAGGAAAGAGAATCAGAGGATGATGAGAAGAAAACATGTAAATCTAAAGTGTAAAGTTGCAAATAAAATGATAAAAGTTTAGTGTTGGTATTGAGAAATGTCATTAGGATGACAGGGAGTCTACAGTCTTCACAGGTATGTTATTTGGGGATTCTCATTTCTAAATATCACTGTGCCAAGAACCTCTTGCCTATTACACAATTCATTTATGAAATCATATTGCCACTCAAAGAAGTCAATGTATACAGTAATGAAGTGCTTGCTTAATAACAGGACATATTCAGAGAAATGCATCATTAGACAAGTTTTTTTCATTGTGCAATTATACAGCATACTCACACAAACAACGATGCTTATCATGCCACTAGGCCTTTACTCTGATGGAACTGCTGTTATATGTGATCATTGTTGAAAGAGACATTGTTATGCAGTACATGACAAGATCAAATAACTATCATTTGTCAGGCACTATGCTTTATATAGCTTCATGCCTATAACGGCACAACATATATACTAAGATATTTTGTTATATACTTGAAAAAGCTGAAACTCGGGATGTCCAAAATTACATCCTGATAATAACAAAGCAAACCTTTCAACTCATCTCATGGTAACTTCAAAGGGCTTTTAGAGTTTGGAGGGTTCTTCTATACAAGTTCTTGCCCTTTCAATCTGTCTTAATTACTTTTCTTATTGCTTGGACAAGATCCCTAACAACTACAAACTATAGGAAAAGGTTTATTTCAGCTAACAGTTTATAGAGGTTTCATTTCATAATCCACTGACTCCAAGGTAGAGAGGCATGCGTGGCAGAGGAGAAACAGTTGTGGTGTGGCAGGCAGAAGGCAGCAAAAAACAAAGAGCAAGCAGCAGCAGCAGCAGCAGCAGCAGCAGCAGCAGCAAGCAAGCCTGCCTTCTTTCTGTTTCTTTATATTTCATACAGGATACAAGCCATTAATTGGTGCCACTTATACCCAGGATAGGGCTTCCACTATCCACACCCTTAATCCGAGTATCATACTTTTAATTCACAGTCACAACTTACCTTCAAAACTTCCACCTTTGAATGTGTGAGGCTTTGGGGACATGTAGACACAAGCCATAACGTCATCTACATATTATGTCCTCAGTAACTCACAGCACTCTTACTTTGGCCTGGACAAAGAACTAGATTTCTCCATGTAGGACTCTCTAGGCTACTAAAAGTTGGTGGGAGTTGGTACATCAATGAATTCCTTTTGCAATCCTGTGCTTTTACCAATGGAGAAATTGGGAAAAGGGAAACCAGTTTTGCTCTTAGATATATTTATTAAAGATTTGCTATATGCACACTGTGCATTGTGCTATCACTACTTATGGCTCCATTTGTTAATTAGTAGACTCTCTTCAAGGAAAGTATCATATCATATTATATGCCTGATTGATATTCCCTGGTTTCCGAGTGAAGGACTCAGCTTACTCATTCAAATCATTTTCAAGCTCCTGTCTGTTTAGTATTTCATATTTGTAAAAGTACTGGATGAGGTCTTTTGATGGTGGTGATTGTAATGTCAGAAATATAGTGGGACTTGGTCAATGTTCTGCAATAAGTAAATTGCAAAGCCCCAGTTATTTTGTTTTCCAATGAATTATTTTCCTATTATAGAGCAAGATTACAAAAATCTCACAGAGTTCTGGATTTCTCACACAGCTTTCTAGGTTTATTAAATTTTCATACAATAAATTGCTTTTAATATGAATTGTTTTAAGAAGGGTACTACATCAGAATATGCTTCTGATAGACTTTTTCTCTTCTTTGTCTAGTATTTTCCTCTCTTCCGACATTTAAATTACCTCTTAATGTTTGCTCTGTGTAGCAAAATTTGTTTCCAAGTGTAGTCAAGAATATTTTTAATGAAAATATGTAAAAATGTTTCATTTGATAAAGAGAAAGATGATGTATGTGAGTGACTAAGAGTTTCAGATTCTTAATTTCCTTATTAGTGGTATGAACCATTGGTTTCTACCTTAAATGCCAGTACTTTTATTAATTATTTCATTAGCTGCAACTAGCCAAAATGCCTGACATATATTGTGGATGTTTGACTTACAAAGTCAATTTGTTTGCAAGGGCCAGTTGTGATGCAAGTTGGTCAGTTGAAAGCCCAGGCTCCACTGCACAGCCTTCAAAGTCTCTCTCCAGTAAACAGGCAGATCTCAGTGTTTTTAGAGATACTGCCCCAGGATTTCTCAAATAACCGTATACAAGAAAGGATGCTGTAATGTTCCTTCCAGAACTCTTTAAAGGTAGACTCTGTGTCTGATACCATCTGGAAGCACAAATGGCTAGCATCTGAATTGTAATTCAAGAGTTTGGTCATAAGTTAAATCTAAAATTCCAGCTGCAACCCAAGTTGTTCTTCTGTGAGGCCGGTCATAACTTGAGGATCCACTGTAGTAGGTATTTAGCAAATACATCTTCTTGTTATTGTTCACATTGACATGATGTATCTAAGAAATGTCACTGAGAAGCAAAAAGAGAGAAGAAAGTTCTGGGTCCCAATATCTCTTTTAAGGGAACATGTCCGGTGGCCTAACCCTTTCCACCAAGTCTTACCCTCAGAAAGCTCACCACCTTCCAGTAGCATCACAACCTGGGAAACAACCCTTTGACACAGCACCTGGTGTTTTTAAGATCCTAACCATAACACTAGGCTATATTAATAGTGAGAGATGAATTCTGAAAGATATCATTAAGTAGTAAGGATATAGGCTGGAATTGTAAGGAAAGAGAAAAGTTGTTTAGCAGAAGAAAATTGGCAGAAGCTGTCAGGCTACATTTGCCACTTCCGATTATGATTTCTTAGTTGCCTCCAGTTTACAGTTCCACACAATTCATTCCATAGCATCTAGATCCTCTTTGAGGGGGAGCTCTTCATACCCCGCTGTTATCTCACCCACTCTTGTAGTTTGAGGAACTCAGTGCTACCCTGAGATTCATATGTCAATTTTCTTTACCCATTGCTACCATTTAAATATCATATTGGACCAAGAAGCTGCTCCATGAGGCTTACTGACTTCCAGACTGTACAAAGCGATGTAGAAAACGGTACACTCTATTGTGAAATACTCCTTGCTTCTCTTTTGTTTCCATCAGGCAACTCTTTTCTTGTTATTTCCAGCCACCTCTAGGACCTGGATACTTCTCAGAGACTGAAAAGCATTGCTATTAATTCCCTCTTTCCACTTCTGTGATCAATTTTTTCTCACTTAATGAATTCTGGGGTCACCATATAGATTTCCTTATTCCTTGACTTGTGGTATCCCTCTAGTGATATATGTTTGTTTGCTTGTTTTATAGTGGTTGTCCCATAATTTGCAATATACATTTATGATTAATCCAAGTGCACTTTTAAATGATATTATACCACTTCATAGGTCATGCAAGTAACTTATTAGAAGAGTCTCAATATTTCTTCTCATATCTTATGACACTGTTGCCATTTTTATATTATCTACAAGTCATAATATCTGAGTGTATGGTAACTGTGATTTTTAAATGAATTATTATGTTATATCAATTAAGAATAAAACAAATTAAATATTATGTTTAATCTTTATTTGTTCTTCTATAATGTAAACTTCAGGTTCTACATTTCTAACCTATGTCATTTTCCTTCTCTTACTCCTTTTAACATTTAATACAAAGAAAAGATATTGACAACAAATTCTCTGAGTTTTCTTTGAGAGAATCTTTCATTCTCTTTTAGAAGGAAAACCTTGCTAGATATAGAATTGCAGGTTATTGGTTAAATTTAACTGTTAATATTTCATTTACTTTCTTTTTTCTTGCATGGTTTGTGAAGATAAATCCAATATAATATCTATCATTATTTGTTTGTAAAAACAGTAGTTTACTCCAACCATCACTCCTGTTTCTTCAAGATTTTCTGAATTTTATAAATAAGTACCGCATGCTTCTGATTGAATCACTGGAGTTCCTGTTTTCTGAATTTTAATATGATATGCTTAGGGGCTGGGGATTTAGCTCAGTGGTTCCTGCACCTTCCTTGCAAGCGCAAGGACCCAGGTTCGATCCCCGGTAACCATATACCATACTGGGTGTGGAGACTCAGGCCCAGCAGCAATCAGTACCACATACCACAGTGCCAGGTGTGGTGGCTCACACCTGTTATCCCATCACTCGGGAGGCAGAGGCAGGAGGATTGCTGTGATGTGAGTTGGAGGCTGAGCTCATGGCCAGCCTGAACTACAAAGCGAGACCCTGTCTCAAAAAACCTAAAAAAAAAAAAAATATATATATATATATATATATATATATATATATATACATATACATATATATATGTATATATATACATATATATATGTATATGTATATATACATATATATATACATATGTATATATATATACATACATATATATATATATACATATGATATGCTTGGGTTTCTTTTTAAAATTAATCATGGTTAATATTCTGCTATCCTTCTAACTTTGTGGTTGGTATCTTACTGCTTTTGGAAATTTCTCAGCATTACTTCAAATATTTTTTCTATTTCTTTCTCTCTTATGCCCTTGATATCCCCACTGTACATACTTTATACTTCTTGAAATTGTCTCACAGTTCCTGGTTATTCTGTTCTATCTTTTTCGTTCTTTTTTTCTCTTTATTGGAAGACATTTTGGAAGTTTCTGTGACATATCTCCCTGACTTCTTCCTTGGCCATATCTAGTTTACTGGTATGCTCATAAAGTCAGTGTTCATTTCTGTACATTTTTGATGTTAGTATTTCCTATTACTTCTTTCTTAGAGTGTCACTCGGCTTACACTCTCCATCTGTCCATGCTATACTATGTTTTGAATCTTCTCCCTGGGCTCTGCACATTCAAAGTCAGGAAGCCAAAAGAAATTTTTTTCTATTTTGAGTGGTTAGTTCTTGAAATATAAAGGTATGAATTTTAACACTATCTTTCTAACTTTAAATTCAAACTCCAAAGTAAGGAGTTTAACTCTTTGTTTACTACCAGCTCAACTTTAAGGAGAGCATTAGAGCAAGTTATTATTTATTATTATTATCATTATCATTTTGATGGTGAGGCTTGACTGTCATGGTCTTGTGTATTCTAAGCATACTAAACTGCATCTTGCCTATAGCAATTTCTTGATGCTGGTCAAACCTTAAGAGAACAGAAAAATGAGGTAAAAATATTAAAATATCCTCCTAATATGCTTTGCATCTTAAAGCTATAAAACATAGAAGACAAAATTCACACTGTGCTAACCCAGCCCAGGAACAAGATATCCCTGGATATGACTGTGTTGATAAGACAGGAGGAGCAGCTTCATCTTTACCCAGGTATTACTTCTTAAGACTCATTTACCTTTTTATTTTGCCAATCAATTCATACTTCAGTGGCCACAATGAATAGAAGGAAAGCAAAACACATCCCACTCATCTTCAAAAAATATATAAATTTAGTACTCTTCTTGACACTGAAGAAATATAATGTATTTGAAAGCTAATCAGTAGCTCTAAAGAGGAGATATTCATTGATAGAGTATGTGCTTAGCATGTACGAGTCCTCAGTTCCATCCTCAGCACCCCAAACAAAACAAGAAAACAAAATAAATCTATGGAGAACAAATGTCAATATAGAACAAAACAGTCTGTAATTCTATTATATTCCTTACTACGTTGAGTATGTAGCATCTATGGCATCTGTTTTAGGTGGAAATGTTAAAACTCTAATGGTTCTGTTAATATTTCAAAAATATTCTAATCTTATTCGGTAATAGCTTTTGTCATTTGTAGTGACACGTGCCATAACATTGTTAGTTAAATTGTCAGAAATATTAATGGGCTCAGGTTTTATATTATTTGGACCATTGTACATATCTTACTTAATATTTGATTAACCTTGCTTTATACGGAACATTAGGGCCTGGGATTTCCAGTCCCATTGCATTTAGTATAGTTTATTATACTTTAGTGACTAAAGGAGACTTTTTAATTTATTTATTTAAAAAAAATCTTTATTGGTACATTACATATACGCATCAAGATTGCACTCCATAATGGGGATTTGTACCAGTATAAGACACAACTTAATTCTCATTTTTTCCCATAGCCCTATCCACCCTACTGCCCCCCCATATACATAAAATTTGTTTCCTTACTTTTTTGTTATAATCTCATTATTTTTCCTCCTAAAGGAGACTTTAACTTCCTCATTTCTGTGTAATTTTGGTCTTCCTTAGAACACCTTATTTGGCTTTGTGGGTTTTCTTCTTTAAACTTCATATTTTTCCATTCTCTCTTACATAGGTGAACAGGTTACCTGATTTGTTTCTTATTTTTATTTTATTCCTATAGATTATTGTCTCTCAGAGTTGATATTAAATTTATGATCTCTGCCTGAATCTGTTATCTGGAACTATCCTACACCTTCCCTACCTTTCCAACTCTATTGTTGGACCTTTTCACTACCTTCCAAAGTATTTAAGGAGCATTTTCTTCTCTGGGCTAAGTATTCTCACTTCTCTCTCTGATTCCTCCAAGAATATTATTTTTAATCTCGTTATCATTTATTTGTTGGCCCTCTATATGTTTGAGTTACATGAAGAGCAATATTTTAGGACAGGTGTTATATATGACAGCTTTACAATTTGGAATCAGAATCCACACAGCAGGAAGAGTATGTACTCTCAAACAATTTTTCAGTATAAATTGAACTTTAGAAGAGTAAAAAGGTAAAATAATTTAGGTTAAGGGCATGATTGAATTCCTACAGTGGAACAAAACCTTATATAATTTTCTATAAATTTTGACATTATAAAACAGTGAATATCATACCACCATATGTATCTGATACTTGGTACTCCATAAATATTTATTAATTCTTATTTATTATTAATACAATATTTATTAATACACAGTAAATAGTTTGATGAAAGTTTAAAATTCCCCAACTAAAATTTGATGTGAAACTGTAGAAACGCTGAGAGAATAATCTCAGAGATCTAGTGATTGTCTTCGAGTGTCCACACTCAGAGGATTGAGTAGCTATGGAAGGACAAGTGTCAGAAAGAGGAACTAGAGCATTTTCCTCTGAATCCTATTTGCATAGAAAATAATATTTTTGCCTTCCTTATGCATGATAAATCAGTTATGCATGAAATTTTCTAAACTTCTACTTGCATTTCACCTAAGAGTGAAACTATTGTCCTTATCAGATTTTCTTATTTTTATGTGGGATAGTTTTAGAAGGTAAGAGAGATTCTTGGAAGCCTGTAACCATTCTCAGACCAAAACTTCACCATTGCTTAGATTTTTTATTAGACATGTTATTCTTTTATCATAAAGAAGTATGCATTTAGTGTACAATAATCACAGATTATAAAACATACAAAAATGGGCCAGGAATTTGGCTCAGTGGTTCTGGCATCTGCCTGGCAAGTAGGAGGTCCTGAGTTCTATTCCCAGTACCACATACCAGGCATGGATGCACACACCTGTAGTCCCAGCACTTGGGAGGCAGAGACAGGAAGATTGCTGTGAGTTCAAGGCTATCCTAGGCCACCTAGTGAGCTCATGGCCAGCCTGAACTACAAAGAAAGACCCTGTCGCAAAAAAAACCAAAACAAACAAACAACCCCCCCCCAAAAAAAACATATAAAAATGGTCTCAATCTCTGCAATGCAATAGTCTAATATTTACTTGATATACCAAGATGTTGCTAGTTGTAGAAAAATGCTTTTGATATGTGTTAGGAATGTCTATTGCCAATTACCTTTTATTCGAGCAATGATTTGTTCACCCTAAGTACCTCTGTACTTTAAAATCACCATTTCTATCTCTCCTAAAGGAGAGATAGCTATGGCTAAAGCTAAAGCTTCTTCTCTGTTTTATCTGTACTTTATTTTCAGTGAGGAAGAATATTTTCCTCATATTAGATCAGACTGATCATTTCCATGCTAAAAAAGTGCTTCGATCAGAGAGATTTTTGTTTAGGACAATGTAAGTATCCTCACTGCTACTGGCATTCAACATTTTACTCTCTAATCATTTCAGGCTCATTAATGCTGAGATTACACATGTGATAATTTTAAAATATGGAATCTAGAAAAAAGCCCAATACTACCAGTGAGTTCTGAGTCTAGGTTTCCACTTCAACAGGGTATTTTGGACTTGAAAACTGATGAAAGATTATTCTCATTAAGCATTTTCTGAAAAGAAAGCATTTATATTTAGCCTTGAAGGATCAGCAGACTCACAACGACCCTTACAAAAGACAGAGCATCTTCCTCTAGGAACTCCAATGTATGGCACAGCTGAAAACCAAGACACCACTAGTTACTGATCCTAACTCCTTTATCTGGCAAAGCCCTCCTAGGGGTATAGGGGAAGCTCAAAATACGAGACATTCAGATTTATCATGGCAAGATTTATGCAGCAATAACTATTTGGGAGAGAGACAGGAATAAGAATAACTTAGTATATGTTTAGGACCTAAGGTGTGCCAACATTACTTACTTGAATGTTTAGAATTCTCCTTTAAACTCTCACTGTTATTCTTGCTTTGTGAATGAGGAAACTGGGGCTCAAAGAGAGATTAAGCAGCACACATTTTTAATAACTAGTAAAGCCAGGATTAATACTGAAATGCTTTATTCCAAATCCCACATTTTTTCCCTATAACGTGCTTCCTAAAAGGTAGCCTTTGAATGAGTTGAGGACTATGTCTAGAGATAACATTTGTAAACATCTGTGTGCATGCATAGCTGTGAAGAAAAACATAAGGAGAATCCATGACTGCAACAGTTATAACTCTTAATTCTTCAATGATTCTAAGTGTATTAAAACTTACCAAGTTATTACTAAACAGATGCAAGCAAAGAGTGAGGTAGTCTTACTGCGTTCTCCCGATACATTGTCTCTACTCTGCACATTTTTCACACACTGCTGATGACTGAATAGTTTCACAGTTAAATTCTCTAGGCATTCCTTCTGCCACTCATTTTGCCTTCGAAATTCTTCCTTCTTATAACAAATAGGAATATTCCCATTCTCATTTTCAGTGTTGACAGATTGTTCAGTCCTCAACCCTTGTTCTAAATGATTTTTTATAGCAGATAGAAAGCTTTCATGCAAACAAAGCCACAAACATGTGAGAAATCATAGACATTAGAGTAAAAAGGAATTTTTAATGCCATTTATTCAAGCATCTCATTTTAATTTTTGAGTAAGAGTCAAGGAGCCCCGAGAGCCGAATTTTACAGACACAGTTACCCTATGTAAGATACATCATTTATTTCCAAATTATGGCCCTTCTGAGAGTGAAAGGGGGGAAAGCAGGATAAGGCAGGAGGGAATGAGCACTCGTACTGTCCCAGGAGGCCAGGACATAAAGTGATTTTAGCCTCTTTGAAGTTTTATAACAATAAAATGAAATAGTATATGTGACAATACCTTGTTTAACATAAAAAAAAGCACACAATCTTGGTTAATTGTGATCTGAAAGTACAGTTACCCAGAAAGTCACTGGGAGATTTGTGAATTGCTCTCAAGTTTTGTCTTTGGAAGCTATGTTTCAGTAGTACCCAATAAAAATACAAATGACAACTAATCATCAGGTTTTATGTTTACTTAAAATTTTAGTTTCACTTGATCTCTAACATGATCAACTCTCATGTTTTTCAGTTTTATGGTTTGACCAAATTAGTGACCAAATTAGAAACATTTTAACAGGCAAACCTGCAGTATAATAACCCTGCAGGAAATAAAAAGGTAACAAAGGGAAATCAAAGAAGGAAGAAAGGTCAAAGGGAGACATTAAGAGCAATTGTTTTCTAAGACATAAGATTATGTGGGATATATATCCAGACAAGATGTTTTAAATTTTATAAAGAAGCACTTAAAAAAAAAACTAGATCAAATACAGATTTGTCACTTAAAAGTGGCAGATTTAGAACTAGTTCATTCTACTAACATTTCTTGTGTAAAATTTGTGCCTACATCTCTGTTTCAATTGAATATGTTTTTATCTAATGCTATCTGCTTTCAGGGTCCTTGAACTCACCTGGATCCACTTTTTCTGTAAAATAGCTTCAGTTCATTCTTTAACTTATGGCAAAACAAAAGTAAGTGACCTGCTGTTAACTTATGAGTACTCAAAAATAGTTAGAAAGCACCATGTATATACAATGCTTCCCCAGGGTGTATCATTTAGAAGTTTCAAATACTATGAGCTTGATTCTAACCCCTTCCAGAGATAAAGAGGCATTCCCTTTCTCTATATTTGAATGCAATGTCTTGACTCCTTTTAAGGAATTTCTAGCTGGAATCTTATCTGCAGTACTTGGACAAATTCTGCCCCTTGCCATTTGTATGACAGCAATGAAATGTCCAATATGATCCAGGCTGTGAAGTCTGGCCCTTCTCAGCTCCTGTGCTGACCTTTTCACTATTTTCTGTTCTGGCTGACTGGCCATTTGCCAGCCTGTCCTGAAGGCTGGTTGGGTTCTAAGGACTGAAGAGTGGTATCATCATCTAACCAGCAAACCAACTATTGAAAAGGTCAAGACAAACATGCCTTCTCAACAGCAACTTATGGAGCCACACGGAGGATACACAAGACTTAGATGGACAGTGGCAACACTGTGAAACATCCTGACCTAATTTTATTACAATAAAAATGAAGGGATTTGAATAATATTGATTATTTTACTCTGGAGCAAACAAATGTGAGCAAAGTTCCTTGCACTGTGTAGTTAAATTACATAGTTCATGGTGTGCTATGACTATTCCAAGCTTGTACTCAACACTGAGTTTTCTTCAAGTAAACACTAGAATTTTTCAAGTAAGAATTTTTAAAATAAGATTCCCCTCAAATGATTAATTTTTCTCCTTTTGGTTTCAAACTTTTATTTTTAAGTAAAAATTTCTATTTTTCTTTTGTTTTTGAATTATAGCTTTATCTTTTCTCAACAGAGGCACATTTTCTTTTCTTTTTTCTAAAGAATAAACAGTTAAAATAAAATATCTTAGACTTTGATGATGCTACATGCTGTTATAAACATATTGTTGGGAAAGGAGAGGATAGTTTAAATTAGGGTGACAAATTAATCCTGGAAACTCCAGCCTTAATACACTAAAGCTTTACTTCTTATCATTTGACATTCGCAGTGCAGGTTGGCAGGGAACTGGGTTCTGCATTAACTCACAAAACATGTTGATGAAGACTCCAATCATCCTAATAACATGCCTTAGGGGTTTTCTGTAGCTACTTTAAAAGGTATATTCTTCTGTGCTTAGGGTTACACAGAAAACACACCACTTCTGCTCAGTGCTTTGTCTTGTATTTGTACATGGCTCCAGCTAGGGTATAAGTATGAATGAGCCCTTGGTTAGTCCCTAAGAAACAGACACCTCTGCCACACACATTTACACCAATGTCTTTTGTAAGCATAATCACCTTAAGATACTGATAGTCTTGCTCCTAGGAATAAAATAACAATTACTTATCATTCTTCAGTTTTGTATCAGGGATGGAATCTTGAGTCCTCATTTTACTTATCTAAACACTGAGGCTCCTAGAGAGTAAGTAGAATGTCACTTCAAGACACTCCAGAGGCAGATGCTATGATGTAGTTAGAAGTGGAGGAGACCTCATGGCTTAATTCCTCTGAAGGATGTGTAAAAGAGCAAATGTAGGTACAAACCATCTAAGGGCCACACATAGCACCAGTGTGATACTGAAAGTACAAAGAAAGGAAAGAGCCAGCCTCACGATGTCTCAGCTGTGGCTTCCTAGCAGGAGTTCCAGAGAAAAGATGGCCAGTTGGACAAGTCTCACATTTCTGAGCCTTAGCACCCCTGTCATGTTCAGTCATAAGCCAGGAGCCAGGGTTCTTCACTTCTTCTTGGAGAGAGATCCCAAAGATATTGCAGCTGAGGTTATCACTAGACTACACCTGTCCTATAAGATACATTTCCGGAAGTGCTGATACAGGTAGCAAATAGCAATTGGGAGAGCAAGAACACAGATGGCCCTCCACTTACAATGATGTGACTTACAATGTTTCAACTTTACTATGATGCAAAAAAGACATGCATTCAGTGGAAACGATAGCCCAATTCTGCATTTGGATCTTTTCCCTGGCTAGTAATGTGAGTTGTGATACTCACTTGGGATGCTGGCCAGTGGCAATGAGCCACAGCTCCTAATCACAAATACCAGCACTGATACTCTACAGTGTTCTGTGCTGCTGAGCTATGCTATTCAATAGCTTAGGTGTATTAAATGCATTTGAACATGCAGTGTTGCCAAGGTCTGATAGGTTTATTAGAATATAAGCCTGCTGTAAGTTGAGAAGCATCTTTATGTTTTCTGGTGCTACAACTTTCTTCTGTCTCTTAAGCAGGCCTGGCTGGCTGTAGAAAAATGTTTAATATTATTAAACTGATTAAGAAACAAGATTTTAAAAGGATTTTTAAAATAGAAATATAAAGTACACATAATCTTGGAATTATTTTATTTCTGAATTTGACAAGCAATATGATCTTGTAGACTTGTAGACCTCTGTGCTTAACATTTACCTAACTTTCTGAAGGACACCCGGGACCCCAGGAAGCATTATTAGTATAGAAAGGGGAGCCTTTGCTTCATAACTTGCCATGAGAGGAATGTCCTCCACAGTTAATGTAAATTGTCCCCTGTTTACTAAATTCGAGTAAGACATTCCCAGAGAGTCAATCTGTGAGATGTTTTGTGGTATAGGACGATAGAAAGATGACATAACATAAGAGAAAAACAAGACATGGTGGTTGGTAAAACATGTTGTAATTGATATATCCAGGGAGATCAATTGACTTCCTTCTCTGGACCAACCCTAAAGGAACAAAAGAAGAGAGAAAAACCAATACAATTAAAGAAAACGGAGCACAAGCTTAGGTCAAACGTGTGCTCGGGGGAACTTTCATTAACCACTTGATGGCAGGTTCAGAACAGTTAATAAAAGCCTTGACCTCTGGTGTTAGGGATACATTATGAGAGGAAAATAAGATTCATGGCCTAGAGAAAAAGAAAATTTGTAGAAAAAGAAAAATTCAATTAACAGATGTATATAGAATTAGCATCTGGAAAGTAGAGTGTCTATGTGAAGAGTGTTGTGAAGGGCTGGAGATTTAGCTTGGTGGCACCATGCCTGCCTTGCAAGCATAAGGTCCTGAGTTTAATCCTCGGTACAGAAAAAAAGAGTGCTATAGACGCTATCTAAATTAGGATACCTTGTTTTTATGTACAACAATTCCCTTTAAGCAGATGGCTAAATTGAATTTGAAGGGATCAAACACTAGATTATAGGAAATTATTCAAAATTTAGAATGGAACAGTCTCAAAGAAGAGTAGATAATGCCAACTAATTTATACTTTCTTTTCCAAGAATTTCCTAGCTTAGTTTTCAGCAGAGAACCTGCTTATCCATTGGTGAGTAAACCTGTTGAATATATTAATATAATTGCATTCCCTGGATTCTCAAAAACTCAGAGAAGAGAGTTCTCAGGAAGTACCTGAGGAGCTCTATGTTGGGAATATAAAGTATGAGATGAATAATGGATCTTCAGGGCTGGGGAGTTAGCTCAGTGGTTCCGGCACCTGTCTTGCAAGCGCAAGGGCCCGGGTTCGATTTCCCGGTAACCACATAACAATACTGGGTGTGGAGACCCACACCCAGCAGCAACCAGTACCACATACCACAGTGCCGGGCGTGGTGGCTCACGCCTGTAATCCCAGCACTGGGGAGGCAGAGGCAGGAGGATTGCAATGCGAGTTTGAGGCTGAGCTCAGGGCCAGCCTGAACCACAAAGCGAGACCCTGTCTCAAAAAACCTAAAAAAAAAAAAAATAATGGATCTTCAAGTGAAAATTATCAGGTATATGAATGACCTTGTATATAATAAATACAATCTTAGCCATAAAATCACCCCACATCTCCCATGGATGTGCCACAATCACAAAAATCTAGTATATCTGAAATAAAACAACCTTCTTTGAGAAGGCTGTAAATCTCATGGACAGTCTAGGCCCTGCCCCGCTTCCTACCCATGTCCTTTCAATCACCTTTGTAATGGTCATAATCCCCTCACTTTCAGTCTAACCTGTGCTCACTCTTATCAAGTACAATATCCCCAGAATTTCTTTACATTTAGAAACTGCTCATTTGACTCCAGGGTAGTCATTCATGTTCATACTTTGTAATATTTCCATATTTATATTTTAAAAAATAGCTCTCTGTCAATGTCCTCCTTCAACTGAGAATTCTTTGATTTGCCATTAGTGGTAGATATTGTTAGATGAAGCTCAATTTCCATTAAACCAGTTACTATTCCTTAGAAAAATAATCAGACAATGTACTTTACTGACAAAACCACTTAATTCAAGTTTATTGTTAGGCTGAGTGAGCGATCAAGCTCTAGCCAATGAGACACAAGCAGCAGTTGTCTTTTGAGTTTTTTGTTATGTTTTGTTCTGTTTGGTTTTTTGCTTCCCAAGAAAAATGTCATTGCTTCAACCTCTTCTTCTTTCAGTTTATGGAACATGATTATATTGCTAGAGCTGCACCAGTTGTCTTGAAAGTGGAAATCAGTTCTAAGGAAACCTGAACCACAAGGTAGAAGGAGACTAAGTTCCCATGACTTCATGGAGCTGTCATACTAAACTTGAACTCCATGATTTCATAACTTAAAAATTTACACAGGAAAGTAAGCTTTTGCCTAAGTTATTGTCTTGAGGATGTATTACTTGAAGCAAAATTAAATTCAGTCTGATATACCATTATTCCCAAGATAATGCCCAAGTTCTTAACTTGATACTCATCATAGAAGCACTGCTTGCCCCTGAGACTAATTCTATGACACTTCTTCCACCAGAAATCTTTCTTTTATCAAGTTAATATTCTTCAAATGTTCTCTGGATGCTCCTGGTTCTGAAATTTACCACATGATCACAGATACGGTAACTTTCAATTACCTGCAGACATCTAGTAAATATATCATACAAGAATTTAAATAAATAGAATAAAGAGTTTTTCAAGAAGGAAGAGAACCTAAAATTTCTCCAATTCAAAACTCCATATAGTGAAGGAAAATATTTCCTACTTTTAATACTCAACTGTGTTGGGTGACCACATCATGTTACAGGACCCCTGGGTATTCAGTGCACCTTGAAGTTTGAGAGATGTTGCATCTGCAGCATCTCTGAAAGAAATGCCACCCAAGAGCTGTGCAGGTTGCTCACAGAAACAGAAGCCTTCACCTGCTCTAATACCTAGACTGGTCTAATGATTAGCAAGCCAGTCTATATAATAAGCTGAACATTGCTTCCTTGGAACTTTCACCTTGACTTCCTTCATTTCAGTGTCTGGACTAACAATAAGTCATGCTGTTTCCCCACAATAATTTGAAGATGGCTACCTCTGGTTATAAGCCTTCTCTGTCAGAGGTGAATGATGCGTTGATATTCTGTAATTATCTGATTTTTAGACACTTGCTCTTCTTTTAGTGCACCTAAGTTGTAAGTGCCCAATTAGAAACAAAGTCAGAATTCAATATTGCATTTATAGAATGAATGGGACTAGTTGCCACAAGAGACAAGAGGCTGTAACTTCCTTCACTTGCAACCTATGACATATGACTAACCATAAGTCACTATGGTTTTGACATTTATTTTACAACTAACACATCTTTTTAAATTATGTGAATATTATAAAATCAGTTTAAATCTAAATGTGATGACTTTGATATGAGAAATTGAAGGTGTAAATGAGTTCTAAAATGTATGGTAAGTGTTGTGAAATAGGATGAAAATGTTCAGAGGGAAAAGTAAGCAGGGGCTAGTAAAGAAGGGAAAGAAAAATTTTGATGGTTAAGAAAAAGGAAACAAAGCTTATGTATGTAGGGGAGGGGTATGGAGGCCAGGGGAATGGCAAAAAATGAGAATCAAGATGTGTCATGTACTGGTACATATCCTCAATGTTGAATGTGAACATAATGTATGTATAAAATGTACCAATAAAATCAATTAAAAATAAGCTAAATATTATGGAAAATACCAGAAATCACAGGTTGTTTGTGCACACATTTATTTTGTTTTTAATTAATTCTTCTTGAGACTCTCACTGTGTTTCCTAGGCTAGCCTTGACGTTGCAATCCTTCTGTCTCAGCCTCCCAAAGAGCTAGGATTATTGGTATTTACCATGCCTGCATTCACATATTATTTTAATCAGGAAAAACTATGCATGAATTTTTCCCAGAATAAGAGCTTCATATGCTGCCAGTGAAAACTAAAAACGTTCTATTTAGCGCCCTGGGCTCATTCCAGTGTATATCTCAGATTTCTCCTTCCTGTCAGATGCTTTCTGTTGGACAAAGACCTTTTAGCTCAGCAGGTTTGAACCTCACCTTTCTGTTCATTCTAGTTGTGTATGCATGTGCCTAGCGGATGTAGTGCAGTCTCCTTGCATTCATCCTTCCCACTATGCTTTGCACAATGACACTACATAAATATTTTTAAGTGAACAAGTCACTGTGTATTCACTGGGATGTAGAACATTGTTAGATTTGATATTATCAGAAGGAGTTGTGATAGATAAACCAATAAAATACTCAAACTCTCCTTGCTATCTTTAGGTGAAACTTATAGCTCCCATTGGGATTGTCCCAATAAAGGAGCTGACCTAGTTTAATATGGTATAAATGTAGTGTGTTCCCAAAATGTCCCCAAACACTGGGTACACTAGAGTATCTTCAGTGTTTCAAGTGGTGCAACTGACATACACTGACCCACTTAGATCGAGCCCTTTTACAAAATGTGAATTCTGTTGAAAGCAGAGCTACTCCACAGAATTTTTGCTGACTACTCTCAAGCAAGATTCCAGTCCTTTTCTCCAAATGAATTTTGAAGAATTCTTATTTACCACAAAACAAAATTAAAACAAAAAGGCCAACAAAACAAGCTGACAATTACAAATTTTACCCAAACTATGTGGTTCTTAAAGAGAAGTGGAGGTAAATGCCATTGTGGAGAATATCTAACTGAGCTTTCTCCATCTTTTTATAGTTCCAATTTGTACAACCGTACTCTTACACTATTTATATCTTCCAGATATTTACTCTGAGGTTATATAGCTGACAGTGGGCAAGAATTACGGTTGTGTTCATGGTCTCACAGAGTGACTATAAACATTGGTATCTGGGCAAAAATATAAACTTTATTATATAATTTTAGAAAAAGGGACCATTTTACTCAAACAAGCAGAGTAAAATTTGATATTATTTGTACCTTATTCTAACTAAAAGATGAATGATATTAAAACTGCACCTATTATAGCACTATAATATAATATAGCACTATTTAAGGAAAGGCCATCCATCATCCCTTCCCCCTCTTTTCAATGTTATACCACAAAGAGAAGTTCCATGTACTGCCTAGAAGGGTATAGAGTTTTTTTGTATTGCCCCAGTTCTGTCTGTCCTGACATGAAGCTGACGTCCTAAAGCTGGTTTGAGGACATCTCCTACATGGGAGAGCTCTGGTTTCTTGGAAGGTTGGCTCAAGGGAAGGAGTAATGGAGGAGATATTAGAAACTCTGGGCTTGGGGACAGGAATTCATTTTTATTTTCCACTGTGAAGTATAAAAGCAAGCTAAATGAAAAATGAGCCTCCTATTGATGGAAAATTTGAGTTGCTTCCAATCTTTTACTATTACTAACAATGCTGTAATAGATAGCCATGTATATCACTTTGCATATGGCCTAGTATAACTCCAGGATACATTTCCAAAAGTAGAATAGCTGGGTCAAAGGGCATATGCATTTGTAATTTTAATACATATTACCAAATTGCCCTCCTTAGGGACTATAACAATTTACATTCCTGCTAGTAATGTATAAAAGTGACTTCTGTAATCTGATCAACAAATTTTGTGAAAGTGAGATTTTGTACAACTTGATAGGTGAAAATAATATCTAGTATGATTGTTTAACTGCTTTTCATTTGTGAGTAGCTTCACGTGTTTACAATATCTTGAATTTCCTTTTATATTTTTTCACTCATGTTCATGTTAACTTTTATAAAAATTTAAAGTTTTTTTTATATTTTAGGGAGATGAGCTCCTTTCTTGATATTTGTTGCAAGAATTTAAATTCAGTGTAACATTCATAATTTTCTTTGTTTAGTGATATACTTTTATGTTGGTTTTCTTTTAATTCAATGTAGACACATAGATAAAATTTAAAAATTTTGAGTTTTGAGCTATATTTAGATAGGCTTTTTCTTGTCCAAGCCTACAATGGAATCCTTCCACATTTTATTTTAGTATTTTATGGTTTCATGTTTATATTTAAATTTTGAACCATTTGGAATTTATCCTGGTTTGAAGTATGGGATGTGGATCCAACATTCCAACAATTTTTATTGGATACCCTATCCTTTTCTGACTTGAGATGCTACTTTTTAGATATATATTTTTGGCTTCCTTTCTAAATTTCTCTATTTTTTTCCTTTGAGTATGTTGGTGTCTTCATGTACAAATGTCATGCTTTTTTCATAGTGAAAGATTTGAAATGAACTGGACTGTTTCTCTTCTTTACTTTTCTTCAGAAATTCTCTGAATGTTACTTAAATACGATATTTTAAAAGATAATTTTTAATACAATAAGATATTTCTATCTTATTCCTCAGTAGAATGTCTTTCTTAGTTGCAAAATCACAGAGGAATTCTTACTAAACACCAATTTGCCCACAATCTTCACTATTACTTAACATCTTAACATTGGGAGGTCTTATATATTTATATAAATTTGACTTTTTAATTAATTGATTTTACTGGTACATTTTACACACACTTCATGATCACAATAGGCAATGAAAATTTGTACCAGTACATGACACGACTTAATTCTGATTTTTTTCCCATTCCTCTGCCCACCTTGTGTTCCTTTACTCTCCTTTTTTTTTAACCATCACATTTCCCCCCACCATTATATAGCCCTACCGTCTTTACCATTTGAATATTTTGTTTCACAGTATCTATCATGCACTCTAGAATTCATTTATATCTTCAGTCTCTCATACCAGAAAAAATATACAGTATTTACACATCTGTATAAATTTGATTTTTAAAAATTTTAAATTCTATTAACACATTTGCCATTCATGTGGTTTACCACCACCGTGGGGAGTGGTTATGTGTACACACAAGAATTTATTTCCTTTTCTTTTTAATCTCTTTTCTCATCCCTCTCATTCTCTCACCCCTCCAATTCCCCTATCCCATTTTTCATTCTTGTTGATGTTATTAAACTTAGCTCATGCTATGGCATACAATGTTACATAGAGGATGTTTATATACATTTCTATGTAAATTTTGAATATCATCCTATCTAGTTTTTTTAATGTTGATAATTTTACTGGAATTACACTGATTTTGTAAGCATGGTTAAAAAGACTGACATCTCATGATGTTGAGTTTCCTAGTCCAAAATATGTGTGTCTCATTTTTTTTAAAACGTATATTAAGTTTAGTTAATGTTAGAATTGTCTTAATCTATCATCAGATTTTCATGTCAACATATTTCTGGAAAAGAAAATTTTGTAGTTATAAATGCTATTGTGTCTTCTGACTGATTATTATTTACACCTATGATAATCCATTGACTTATCCATATTATCATATATTCTCACTAATTTGTTTTTTGAATTGACATTCTTACTCAGTTGATTCTGTTGTTTTCTGGATTACCACTCAACATTGTCAAGTACTGATGGTATTTTCCTTCTGGTTTCCAATTTGCACCTCTTAGAATCTTTTTTTTTTCTTTCTATTTCAATTGTGTTGGCTATTTCTTCCAGTGCTAAGTAATAGTAATGAGTGTGGGCAATTTATTTTTAGAGGAAATTCTTCTATGATTTTACAATTAAGAATGATATTGTATTGGGGATAAGATCAAAATATCTCATGATATTGAAAAATTATCTAATCTTCTTTTACTGAGCTTTTAAAAATAGAGAATAAACTGTATTTACAAAAATCTGGAAGTATAATTTACATGCATTAATATTCCCATTCAAGAATTTTGAAAAATATGTTTGAGATAGTGAAGATATTAAAAATCATAGAAATTTTCATCATCATACAATTGTTCTTTTAATTATTCCACCCATAGCAGATACTGACTGCTGGATTTTTTTCTATGCTTTTTTTCCCCTAAAATAAGTGGATTTATGCATAGTAAATTGGTATAATATTTGTTTTAGTGAATGCTTCATAGAGTGAGATGTAGAAGAGTGCAAGAGATCTGTCTGTGCAAAGAATTCAGCCACAACACCTGGATCCCACAACAATGTTTTGCAGGGGTCTAGCCGGAAGCCTAGAGCCCACAGCAATGTCTGATGCAAGTCCATATCTGCACCAGGAAGGCCGAGGGATCTGCACTGGACCCAGGAAGCAACCCTCAAGGCCAAGACAGGGTTTCACAGAAAACAGCAATCTCTTTCCCCTCCCCCAGCGAAGACCCAAGCTCTTCCTCTGAGGAGAAAGGAGTTCCTATCAGGAAAGCCAGATGCCACTAGGTTCTCCAGGAAAATCAACAGCATACAATTTCCTATTTTCCATTTTTTGCATTGACAACAATCCTCAGGTACGTCTCCCAGGCTTGAATCCCGCTGCCTCAGTTTGCTGGGTGTCCCCACATATACTGGCCACTCTTTAATCACCACAATGCTTTTGAGTCATTTTGAGTCACATGCATAGAAGTCATTGTATTTGTTAGCAATGACTCCTTTTTAATTTTGAAGAGTCTGCTCTGTGGATATGCTAAAGTGTTTTATCAACTCTGTAGTTCATATTCATTATAGACCTTTCTAAATTTGTTTTTTATAAACAGCCTACCAATCTTTGTGTGGAATTGTATTTCCATTGCTTTGAAGTAAATACCTAGGAATGAGACATTGGGGTTTTATGGTCCCTGTCTATATAACTTTACACAAAACTAACAATTGTTTCCTGAAAGAGGCTGCACATTTTGCTTCCATATCAAAAATGTGTGAAAATTGCAGCTTCCTTGTATCCTTATCAGTATCTTCCTTGGCCTTTTTTCTTTCGTGGGGGGAGATAGCTTTATATATGTACAGTGCTCTAGCATTGTGGTTTTGTGTGTTTGTAATAACCCATGACATTCAACATCTTTTCAGGTACCAATTTGCCATCTGTCTATCTTGAGGAAATATCAGTTTAGATATTTTGCCCATCTTTTAATTAGAACTTTTATCTTCTAATTAATTTTAGTGGCTTCATTTGTATAATTTAAAAAACAATGAATTATTTAGATTAAAAATTTTTAATCTGATGAGTTTTGACAGATGCCTGAATCTGTATATCCTGTGTATCTGGTTATATCTGTATAACCAAAATCAAGATGACTCCATCATCCCAAAAGTTTCTTCTTCACCTGTTATAATTTCTCCCTTTTCTACCTCTCAACTTTGCTGTGCTCTCAGCAGCAGCTGTCATCATCTCTGTTACAGAGAATAAGCTGCATTTTCCAAAATTTTATACAAGTAGAGTTGTACAGGACATGGTATTTTTAGTGTAACTTCTCTCACTGATAGAATTATTTTGAAATAAGTCTATGTCATTCCATGTATCAAATGAAGTTAAGCGTGTTCTGGATGGTGTGGCCATAGATGACCTCATCCCTTGGACATATAGTTCATTCCTTTTCCAGACACAGTGATCTGCATTCACTTATTTATATTTGTTGATGCCCAGTTTGAGCTAATACAAAAAAATCTGCTGTGAACCTTTGCATGCAAATCTTTATGTGGACACTTGCTTTCATTTCCCTTTAGAAAATATCTGGAAGTAAATAGCTGTGTCATGCACTGTGTGCATACTGAATACTTTAGGACAGAGGTCCCCAACTGCCAGGCCACCACCTTGCCTGTAAGGAAGCGGGCTGCATAGCAGGAGGTGAGCAAAGGGCAAGCTTGCAAAGCCTTGTTTTCATTAACAGCTGCTGTCCATTCCTTACATTAGTGCCCAAGCTCTGCCTTCTGTCAGATCAGTGATGGCGCTAGGTTCTCAGAAGAGCAAGAACCTGTCAGTGAACTAAGCTTTGGAGGCATCTAAGTCATGTGCTCCAAGATCCCTTTGAATCATCACCAAACCACCCCCAAACCCTAGCACAACCCCTGTGGAAAATTGTCTGCCCCAAACCAGTCTCCAGTGCCCAAAAGGCAAATGGCTGCTGCTTTAGGAGACAGCTAGACAGATTTTGATTGAAGTATAATTCCCATACCACACACTGTCCACTTTAACATATACGGTTTAATAACTGCTCACATGGAGGTTGTATGCCAATTGTTACTAGCCACTGTTAGCACATTTTTATCACTCTGAAAGAGAAACAAAACCTTGTATCTATCAGCAGTTTCCCCAATTCCTTCCTTCTCTTAGCACTTGTCAACAACTAATCTATTTTCTGACCCTACAGATTTGTTTGTTTTGGATTTTCATTTGGAAACAGTCATAAAATATAAATTATATTTGTTCTTTCTTCTTTCACTTAGAATAGTGTTTCACAGGTTCACCCATATTGCAACATGTTTATTTCTTTTTGATGGCTAAGTCATATTCCATTTTGTGGTTTTACTAATTTATACATGTGTATATATATATATACATATATATATATATATATATACATATATATATGTGTGTGTGTGTGTGTGTGTGTGTACCTAGATTCATCAGTTGATAGTCAGTAAATATTTTTACTCATTTCCTCCTGTAATATCTTTTCAGTTTATAGGTTATATTCTTTGTTGAATAAAAGTTACAGATTATTAAGGGGTCTAATTTATCCATTTTCTTTCATTGCTTGTACTTAGACTGACCAAAACCACTGCCTAATCTATAGACATGACAATTATGCCATCTTTTTCTAAGAGTTATAGTTTTAGTGTATTTGGATTAACATTGTTCAAAAGTCTAATTTTCTTTTTCTTACAATTATTTGGCAAGTTAGTAAACACTGAGTTTTCCTTAGTGTGTGGTTTAATTTTTGTCTGTATTTCACTGGTCTTCATTTTTATTTTCATGTGAATACCATACTTTTTTACTTTGTAACTATACAGTAAGCTTTAAAGTCTGGAAGTGATAGGCAAGAGGTGCATGCTAAAGTCTTGGGTTCTATCACCATTATTACACACACACACACACACACACACACACACACACACACACACACACACTGAATCCTGCCATGTGGTTTTGGTTTTCATATGATCTTGGACTTTCTGGGTTGCATTCCAGTGGGAATTTTTGGATCAGAATGTTAACTTTAACAATGAAAATTAAGTTAGACTTTTAACAGAGATTACTTTGAATATATTGATGAATGTAAGAAGTATCACCATGCTAATGTCATTGACTGTGTCCATCTGATTGGTTTTGGAGCTGCTTGGGAGATTATTGGAGCACATTTCTTGGTGTGTCTGGTGAGTCATGGAAACATGGTCTTGAATACTATTTTTAGTCCCCAGTGGCTTTCTCTATAATGCTGTTCTCCTGCTCTGCTTCCCTGACACCATAAACTAAGAAGTTTTGCTCTACTATTCCTTCTGCCTTGGTGTTTGCCACATGCAGCCTGCCAATTGTACATATCCTCAGAAACCAAGGGTTACATTAAGTCTTTCCTCCTTTGAGGTGTGGATGTTAAGCTTTCTCTCCCAGGAGTGGGAAAAGTGGACTAATATAATATGGGATGGTTTTCTATTTCTTTAGCTCATGTTTAATTTCTTTCAGCAACATTTTTATAAATTTCTGTGAGGAAACCCTGAACTAATTATGTTAAATTTATTCTTAAGTATTTTATTCTTTTTATGCAATTATAAATGGGATTTTTCCTTGTTTTAATTTTTAATTCTTCATTAGAAATGCTTATAAATATAACTCATTTTTGCATCTGGATCCTATAAACTGCAAACTCACAGAATTTATTATTTGGTCTAATAGCTCTTTTGTGGATTCTTTGGGATTTTTAATATCTAAGATCATATCATCTGCAAATAGAATTATTTTAACTTTTGTTTTAAAACCTAGATTTCTCTTATTTTATTCAGGTGTCCAATTGCCCTGAATAGATAATCTAAAAATAAATAGAAATGGAAAAAGCAGCCAATTTAATATCTGCTCTTAGAGAAGAAGCTTTCAGTCTTTTACTATGTTATGTGAAGCTAGTTGTAGGTTTTTCATTGATGTCCTTTATCATTTTAATAAGTTCCCTTGTTTGTTTATTGCTTTATTGTGAAATGGCTCACGAGTTTTCAAATATACTTTCTGTATCCATTGAAATGATTATGTCCTCTCTCCTTTTATTTTACTATTTTTTTCATAAGCTAAGCTAACTTAGTGTACTTAAGATAATGTAGTTAGTCATCACATATAATATTTTTCACAGGACTCTGGATTCAGTTTGCTAGTGCTGTATATTGAGGGAAATTGTTTATAAGATATCTGAGATATCTGTCTACAGATTTTTTTTTGCTAAATCTTTTTCTGGTTTTAGTAGCAAAATATTGTTCTCAAAGATTGAATTGGAAAGTATTTTCCCCACTCATATGTTTGGATGAGTTTAAAAAGGATTGATGTTAGTAATTCCTTAAATATCTGGTATCACTGACTAATAAAGACATTTCATTTTTCACTTTTATTTAGGAAAATGTGTTTCTATTACTAATTGAAACTCTTTACTTAGAATGGGTATTTACAGATTTACATTTGTTCTTCACTTGGTTTGTGATAGTTTCTGTCCTTCAAGGAAATGTTCCATTTTCTCTAGGTTATCTAGACATCACCTAAGTTCATCTACAGCTACTCACGTTTTTCTCCAAATTGTATCCTTCCAAATTTATATGTTGAAGTCCTAACCCGTCACATGACTATATTTAAAGATAGATCCTGTAAGGAAGGAATTAAAGTGAAAATAGAGTGTAAGGATAGGGCTATAAGCTAGAAGAACTAGTATCCTTCTGAGGAGGGACTGAGACCTCAGAGAGGCATGGCTTATACTGGCACTGAGTAGGGTGATGAGAGGGCTCCGTGAGGAGCGGTCATCTACATCTCAAGAGAGGCGCTGCGAACCATCTGGGTAGTACCTTGGACTTCTCATCTCCAGACATGTGAGAGTACCTTGTTTCAGCTGCCCATTCTTTGGTGTGTACTCTTCATTTCTTCATGTGGATTTGAATTAGTGTCTATTCTTTCCTTTCAGCCTGAAAGGTTCCTGTTGATATTATTTATCTGGAAGAGCTAGCAACAAATTCTGACTTTTATCACCTGTGAACCCCTTAATTTCTCCTTCATTTCCTAAGTAGTAATTTTATATTTATAAAATTTGTGATTAACAAAGTTTAAGCTTGTTTTTTCTTCTTTATTTCTTTTTTAAAATGTACAGTCAATGCGGATATGTCATTCTGTTGCCTTCTGGCCTCCAACCTTTCTGATGAGAAGTTAACTGTTAATCTCACTGAGAATAATGGCCCGATGATATCATTTCTCTCTGCTAACTAAATTCTCTCTTTTTTTGTAGCTTCCAGCAGGATGACAATGATGTTTGTAAGTATGGATCTTCTTTATTTATTCAACTTTCAATTTGTTGAACTTCTTAGTTCTGTTATTTTTTCTTCAAGCTTCAGTATTTCCTAGTCATTTCTTTTTTCAGAATATTTTTTGGCCATATTTTCTTGTCTCTTTCTTCTCTTCTTCTAAGACACCCATGAGATGTGTAGCTGTGCATTTGGTGGTATTCCACAGGTGCATAAGGCATTGTATACTTTTATTTATTCTTTTGTTCTTCATTTCTTCAGCCTAGATAATTTCAATTGCTTTCTCTTCAAGTTCATTCATACTTTTGCTTTCTCAAATCTACTCTTGACTATTTAGTGAAATTTTCATTACATCTATTATATTTTTCCACTTAAAAATTTCTCCTTTAAAAAATCATTCTGTACTGGGCATTATGATACACAGTTCTGGAAGGCTGAAGCAGGAGGATTTCAAGTTCAGTTCTAATCTGAGCAACATAGTGTTTCAGCAACATTTTGTCTCAAAAAAAGAAAGAAAATAAAACTACTGAGAATGTAGCTCAACAAAGAAGCGATAGGTTCAAACCTTCATATTATAATAATATTGTCTTTCTCCTTGTTACAACTCTCTATTTAATGAGACATGATTCTCATACCTTTTTAAAGAGCTATTTGTTTCTGTTTTTGATGAAATTTTTAAAGATTGATTTAAAATCTGTGCCTCCTAAATCCAAGATCTGGCCTTCCTGGGAGATGGTTTCTATTAACTTCATTTTCCCTTGTGTATGATCCATATTTTTTATTTCTTTCCATTTCTCTGATTTTTTTGAAAAATAAATATCTTTAGTAATAGAATTATAGCAGTTCAGACAATCAGATTTTCCAGTATCTCAGTTTGTTGTTGTTGTTTTTGGCATAGCTGGGTTTTTTTTCTTACTGATCTTATAAATTAATTCTGTAAGTACGTATTGTTTGTCATGCATGACTAGTGAAGCCTGTGGTTAATGTTTCCAGCTCTGATAGGTTCATTTCTTGCATTCTCTGGTCCATGGGTTCTGCATTCATCTTCAAGGCCAGCACTGTAATACCTTGCTTAATTCTTCATGCTGTCTTCTTCCATGTCAAGTACCAATATCCATGTATATAATGTTCAGGTTCAAGAAATTAAGACTTGGACATCTTTGATAGCCATTATTCAGCCAACAATAGCCCAGAACCAAAAAATATTTTATTCTTTGCCCAGAGGCTGTGTGTGTGTGTGTGTGTGTGTGTGTGTGTGTGTGTGTGTGTGTGCGTGCTGAGGCCTACCTCCAACATTTAGCCTATAGTTGAAAATTCTTCCTTATCTTTAGTTTTTTGCCTGAGAAAAACTTCATAATCCAGCTTTTTTTTTTTTTAAGCCTTCAGATTACTCTATTATTCATCCAAATCATTATCCCTCACTTCAGGCAGTCATGATATTAACACACTTTCTGTTAACTGTTTGAAATGAACTCTCCAGGGAAAATAATTTTCACTTTGGATAAACTCAAAATTAGATCAAATGGTGGCAGCTTTTTAAGTTAAATCTTCTGAAAAACCACCAGATACGTAAATATTGGCAGTTCTTTGTACATGAGGTTTTAAAAAAGCTTTGGATCATACTGTTTCTTCCAGTGGCTACCAGGCTACTCTAGGAAGCAGGATGAAGTTTTCAAGCCTACTGTAGAGTTGGAGAGTTAGAGCACATGTGAGTAGGTACATTAAATACCACAAAACTCACTAGCCTTACCAACACTGAGCCTTTAAAAAAATAAATTCTACCTGGAATACTGTAAACTTTCACACAATTTTCCAAGCTCTGAAAAAGTTATATCTGACTATTTTGCTAAATTTTTCATTGCTTTTATGAAAAAAGAACATTTGTGTTAGTTCATCTTTTTATTAATAATTTATGAAACCATTTGAAAAGATAATTACACCATTGTATGTTTCCTAGTTAGTGTTTGAGAATGGAAACTCTTCCATTTACCAATATTTTGAATGGTGAAAGAATTTTATCGGTTTTTATTTTTGTTGTTGTTGTTGTTTTAGACGTTTTAAAAGGTGTGTAAGTAGTACATCAATGATCTTTTGTTTGCATAATGACTGATAATGTTGACAATTTCTTCATTTACTGATTTGTGATTTGCATACTTGATGAAATGTCTTTCAAGATAACTTGTTCTTTTATTTCTTCATTGTTTTCTTAGTATTGTGCCTTTATGGTCTTTGCATATTCTGAAAACAAATCACAAGTATGATTTGCAAATAGCGTTATCTGATATATGGCTTCTATTTTATTTCTCTTACCATATCCTTGAAGAGAAATTTTTAGTTTTGATGAAATTCACTTTATCAGATTTTTACTGTATGAATGATTTTGATGTCACATGTAAGAAATATTTTGTTAAGTTAGGATTCTAATATTTTTGTCTTCTAGAATATTTTAGAATTTCAGTTTCCATTTAGACCTATACTGTATCCCTATAGATTAATTTTTGCATATATAAGGTATTAATTGTATATGTGTTTGTTTGCTTACATGGATAAATAAGTCTAATTCTTCCAGAAGCAATTGTTGAAAGGCTCCCCTGAGTTGCTCTTATACCTTTGGTGAAAATTAACTAACCATAAATATTTAGAATAACAGTAAAAAGTGTTTATGTGCAGAAGTGGCTGCATTTCTCCTTCTTGTTAGCTTGCTAGTGTGTGGGGGTTGGGGGAGAGAGAGAGAGGGAGAGAGGGAGAGGGAGAGATTTTATTCAAACTTTTTTCAGTAATTGAGTTAAATTTTGATTTTTATTGCTGTCAAAATCCTTAGTGTGTGTGACAGGCTTCAAATTCCCCAAGCTGTGGGCTTCTCTTACATTGTGGAAGTTCTGGATGGGTTTTTCTCCATTGAATTTTGCTTTTATATTTCAGCCCTCTCTGTCTGTACCATAGAAGAAATATTTTTCCATAGCATCGTCTCATTCCTGGTGGTAAACTACACAAGTCCATGTTAGGTCGCGGTGGAGTGCACCTCACTTATTCTGGTTATGTCAGTTTTATTTTATAAAACTCTTTCACATCTGTGAACATTGATCATATGATTTTATTCTCCTTACATCTATTACTATAATAAAATATGTCAGAGAATTTCCCAATGCTGAAACATTTCATGTTCACTTAATGAACTCCACTTGGTCATTTGTTTATTATTTTAAGTTTTCTTCCAGATTCCAACTGTAAATATTTTGCTTAGAAATTGTGAAACAATATTCCTAAGTGACATTGGTTCATAATTTTTCAATGTAGCATTTGTGCAGAGTTTTTTTGAAAAACAATCAAGAAGTTAGCATTGAACTTCATAAGATAATCTGCATGATTTTCTTATTTACTGTGTGATGCAATAGTTAAATAGCTTTAGAATTATAGATCCTTTAAAGTTTTAGTAATAGTCCTCCTATAAAACACCTGAGAACTAGCAGTTTGAGTGAATATATTTTCTCAGAGGAAATTGATTCACTTAAATTTTTTATTTCTTCTAGAATCATATTGTTATGTCATAGTTTTTAAAATAATTTCCTTTTCACCTAAGATGTTAAGCTTGCATAAAATTGAACAACACTTTCTCTTAGGAGTACCTTTATTTGTTTGTATGGTGAATATTTATTGTTCACTTTTATAATTTTAATTTCTCCTTTTATCTTGTGATTAGGTTAAATTGTAGTAAATCTGTTTTATATTGATTCATTTTAAAGTGCAAACTTTGAGGTTGAAGCAGAGTTCACTGGTTTGAGAATGATAAAAACTGCTCTTATTCCTCAACAGAATTTGTATCTAATCTTAACTTAAATAAAATATTTTCTGGCAGACTTGGGGTAATATCTTTTTCTTTTTCATTTATTTATTTTGTTTTGAGACAGGATCTTGCTTTGTAGTCCAGGCTGACCCTGAACTCACTATGTAGTCCAGGCTAACCTTGAGCTCACAGCAATCCTCCTGCCTATATCTCCTGAGTGCTGGGATTGCAGGCATGAGCCATCTGGGGTACAGCTGGGGTAACAGTTCCTAATGCTTGTATCACTCAAAATAGTGATTTCAGTATTTTTTCTAGCTTTTCATGGTACTTGGGAAGGATAGCAAAGATCTGTATAATACAAAATATTAAAAATTGGCTATCAAATTATCTCATTGGCAGCTGCAGAAAAAAATACTTACTACTGGGAAAAGTCTTGTTCTAAAAGCAGCTTATGAAAGCAGTTGCTGTTTCTTTAGTTTCTCTTCCCTAATCTCACCACCTTCCTCCAGTATTCAAATTCTACCAAGACCATGAGCAACAGGTGCTCACAAAGAGCAGCTACAACCCAGGACTGAAGGAGGTGAGATGCAGCAAGAGAAGTCACATTGGGATAGGGCAGAGTAGGAATGGGGGGGGGCCCAGGAGCCCACAGGAGCTGGTGTTTAAGTGGAATGTAGGGATCCAGAAACAAGAGACCTACAGAGTCTGTGTATATATCAGACTAGAGAGACAGGGAATCCAGCAAGCACTCACAATAACCAATCCAATGCCTTACAGAGTGTGCTTTAACTAGGGGTAGTTCCAAATTCCATGGAAAACCTAGCTTGTGCCTGTGTGCTGCCATTTTGTACAACTTTAGGGAGTACCTGGGAAGGACAGGTCAGCAACATTAGGAAGCTGCTCCATATCTTTAAAATTTTAAAGGTGAAAGAAGAACTGTAAATCTCTCCTAGTGACTTCTACTATCAAACATGCTCTGGAGGAGAGTATTGAAACACACGCAGGTTTCACCTACTCACAAAGGTTTCACATCAGTGGAAATCAAAACAATAAGGTGAAGGATACAGCCTTCAAATGGAGACGGTACTATGGGAAAAGATTAGTTGGGGAATTCCTAGGCTTCTTGACAGCCTTGGTGGCTAATTTGCTGCCTGGGATGGGAGGTAGCAGCCATGGTAACTGCAGGATTTGGAAACCTCCTCTGCTCATCTCCTCAGTTTAGTACACATGCCTTTAATTTGATGTTCTAATATTCAGCTTCAAGACTATGGTCAGTTATTTCTTCCTTGGTCCTTTAACATTGACTACCTTGTTCCATTTTATACTGTGAACAGAGCCAAGCAGTGTTCATTGAAATCCAATGTCCTTTGTGTTGCTTGAGAAATCTGAGCCTGACATCTCCGGAGCCTTTTTGTTTCTTTCACCTCTCTCCGCCAGTGGCCTGCCAACTTCTTTTGGCTCTCCTGGGCTTTCGTCATGTCTCATATCGATTACTACCCTTTTCTTTATATATGGGATGCTGAGAATGTGTCCTGCAGCACAGTGACGCTGGATTTGGGCCACTGTTAGGTCAGCCCTGACCCAGACGCATGGCTCCTGCGACACTTCTCCAGGCCATCACTGCTGTTGCCTCCGCTGCTCATGAAGGAAGCAAATGATTTTCCTCCACCCTGCAATTCTAAACTCCCAAGATCTTTTCTGGGATTTCCGTCTGCTTCTTTGAATGTTCTTTTTCTGCTTCTTTTCCAGTTTAGACCTTATGATCCTCAGGTACCCAGTTTATTAATTACTCCCAAAGTTGGCACCTGACAGCAGATGGTCACAGTTCTGCTAATTATGTCCTCAGGCTGAGAAATTGGCTCCTAATCACATCCAATCATCTACCTTAGAATCTTGGGCAAAAAGCAGGTTGCAGGCAGAGAGTCTCTTCCCCTGAGTTCTTAAAATCTACTCTTCTGGTCTAGCAGCACAGAGTCACATGCTATGCCTTCAAGGTATGAGGCAGAGTGGCCTCATGCTCAGTGCCTTCTGCACCAACTGGTGGAGTGATAGCTAATGTAGGCTCAAATAAGGGAAATTTGAGACTGGCTAGCATAGCATCAATTTACCAAACATGTCACACTGTGAAAGTGTTAACCAGAGATCTGTAGTGGATTAAAGCCCTTCTCTTGTCTCTCTCAATACCCAGGCACCCAATACAAACTGTCCTTTAGCTCAAGTAGGAGCTGCAGCTTTCTACAGAGTCAGATAAAAAGAGTTGATGCGGCCATGGTTAATTTCTTCACATGGAGGTAAGAAAGACCATGATGTAGAACATGGGAAGCCTGAGATTCTAGGGTAGTGAGAGTTAATCAGTGCTAACATAATTCCACAAGTGACCAGGCCTCTATCTTTCATCCCCAAAATGGGAGAAAGAGCCTTTTTATTCTTGACTAGAGGGCAGAAAGGAGAGTTAATTATGCAACATTTTCAGAAGACTTAGTAATCAATGGCAGCAGGTATTATACATACATGTGTGTACGAACAGATACACATGGAACATGAATAACTCTTCATCCACTGCTTTGAGATACTAAAAAAAAGTGAATTATGATGAATAAAGAGAACTGTCAAGAGCAGGGAGTTTTGATCAATTTGTAAGTATATTAAAGCAATTCTGATAGATGTGGAAGGAGAAATCAATTGTGAAGTATCAATAGGGATTTCACTATAAATACAATATGTGAATAGTCTACCTAGTCATCAGAAATACTATGTCTTTACTGTAGGAAAATTAAATGGAAGGAAATAAGAATTTTTTCATATAAATAATGAGATAAAAGTAAAACATCCCCTTAGTCTCACAATAAATGTAAATGTAGGAGGTAAATGTAGGAGGCAGGGCACAGTTACAGTCACATCTAGTCAAGATCAGAGATTTTCCACCTGGCCTATAACTAATTTTTCCTTGTGTGTTATTGCGTTGTTCCTCAGAACACGCCAGTATGATAGCAAGGGCAGGTTCCTTTTTATGTTACAGGTATTACCATGATGACACAATGTGCACATGAGAATATGGGGTGCAATCCCAGGTCTTTCCTCTTTAGCAAGGTCATGTCTCATTATTACAGATTTTCCTCTAAGAAATGTGTATTTTCTTTGAGACTTCAGTTATGTCTTCATATCCTATCCTTTCTGTGCAGAATGTCCTTTTTTCATCAGCCTCTCTTCTGTGTCATGGTAACTCATGTCCATTGATTGCCCCTTCCCTGTAGATCAGACCATCCTCTTGCACAAGGAAGCTTCCCAGAGCTGCCCCAAATGATGCTGCATCCCTGCTTCCTGGAAGGCCTCTGAACTTTTCCTTCAATTCATTCTACCTGAGTAGCTCATAGCCTGCAATTTCTTGTCATTGTCCAATCAAAGGAAGTTATAGAAAGAGGGTGAAAAAGGAAGTAATTAGGGAGCTGCCTAAACAAATACACACTAAAATCCCAGCAGTTGTGCAGTCTCCCCTCTGAATGCAGCCAGCTCTGGTTAGAAATAGTTCTGCTCTTGCTGAGCTCACTTGTTATTTGTTCACTATTCACTCTAGCACTGATGAAAATCACTCTCAAAATAAACTTTTAATTTGCTTTTGATTTTGCTGGATCTTTTCTTTCATGTTTTCCTTCTCTGACTATTGAATGCTTCACACTTTCTTTCTCAGGTTGTGTGAAAGCTTCTCAATCAGTGTGTCCCATTTTCCAACTTTCAATATATTCTCAACTTTTGGCTCTCACACAAGATAAGGACCATGTAAGGACACTTTCAGATTTCTGGGTAAATCAGCCGATGTTATGCCAATTGTGTCTCTTTCTTTGTTTTAGGTTTAGACCTAGGGAAAAATGATCACTACCTTAGGCTCCTTTGTCCCTCTCCTCACCTCTGTCATAATTTTTCCTAGCCTGTTGGAGACTGAGAAAAAATAGCAAAGGCAAAGATTTATTACTCTTCCTTTATACATTTGAATACATTACATCATCTCAATGAAATCCGGACGCATACAAGTCTTCGTAACATCTTGGCTGTGTTCTCTGCTCTGCAAACAACAAAAGATGACAGGTTGTAAGTTTCAGCGTCAGAAGAGAGCAACTGGCTTTCCTTGGCAACCTTACTCATCAACTGCAGCTCCAACAAACAAGATTCCCTGGGTCATCTAAGGACAGGCAGGACTGACAAGTTTGAAAGCAGGAAAAAAAGAATTGTCGACTTCAGTTCTGTAGCTGTTCAATGCCCCACCCCCCTCTTCCTTCTACACTGCCCCTCATTCTAGAGCTCATCTCCCTTTCATTTCAGCCTGGGGTTGGGTCAGGTTACAGTAAGAAATATTGCCATTTTCTGAATATGATTAGTGGAAAGGACTCAAAACAGCCGCCACCGTGGGAATTATCACTCAGAAAATGTCCCTCTGTATCACACCAAACTGAGCCAGCTTGCTGTCATCTGACACCACTAAGAAGTAGTCTCACCTACTTGATTTTCTTTCAATGCAAAACCCCCAAATGCTCATTTTAAATTTGTTATTCTAAATTCTGTTTGCTTATGTGTAGAGGATGAATTTTTTAAAATAAATGTGCTCTAAATAAACATTTTTTGGGGGAAGGAATAATTTTAGATTCACAGAAAAGTTACAAAGGTAGTACAAAATTCTTGTACATTCTTCACCAATACCCAGATTTTAGGACACTAGTTTTGATTCTTGGCTGATTTTAGATTACTACCTTCAATAAGGCCAAGCCAGCCTATCAGAATTTTCATTTGTAGTGCCAAGTCTCATCTCCATTAGTAGCCTCTTAATTTTCACCAGTGAATAGTACATTTTTGAGTTATAGGATAAGCCCAACCAGTGTGGGAGGAATTTAAGCATATTTGGTACCATGTTCTTGCTACCAGCTATGGCTTGCCTTTATGGAACCCTTGGGCCCAAATTTGACCAACTGCACATTGAGCATTTACGCTGGGAGCAGTGTCTCCTTTAAACCTCCGTCAGGACGCCTGACCCAAGAAACATGTGCTGACTTCAGTATAGGGATGACTAAGATTCTTGGCCTGGATCTCAGTAGTCCTTTCTACAGGCTCTTCAGAGTACCTCAGCTCCTGCTGCTTCACAGTAGAATGCAATTGTTTGTTTGTTTGTTTGTTTCCTTCATTCTTTTTTTTCTGAGCCAGGGTCTCAATTTGTAGTTCAGTCTAGTCCTGAACTCACTCTGTAGCCCAGGCTAGCCTTGAACTCATGGCAATCTTCCTGCCTCTGCCTCTGCCTCCCAAGTGCTGGGATAATAGGCGTGAGCCACCACACCCAGCATTATGGTTGATATGTGGTACCAGGAATAAAGAAATCAAGCTCCAGACCTTGTGCTTCCCAGGCAGACACCAGAACCACTGAGCTAAATCCCTGGCTCATAGAATGCATGAGCCTCTTTTTGATTCTGTCTTCCAACCTGTATGTTCAGGATTTCTTCCCTTGCCTTTGCCTATTCCATGCCACATCAGACCTCACCTCAGTCCCCACTACTTGCTTGACACAAGGCTTGCTGATATCACTTTCTGCAAATTTTGTGCTTTAGCTATTGGTCTAAACATTCTTTTCATCCCATTTCCTCAAATTCAATGGTCTAAGACCATGTGGTAGGCTTTAACCTAGGAACCATGTTCCTAAATTTCTCCAGTCTACTAATACGACCAAGATATGTTTAATTTCTCTAGACATTATAATAACTTTCAACTTTATTTAGTAATTTTTACATAAACATTTAGTGCAGTGGTTTTCTAGGTTCCATTATTGAGGCATGTGGAGATGAAAGGGGAATAAAACTTCCCTTTGAGGGAGCTTGTGTTCAGCACAAGAGATAGGCAAGAAAAATGAAGATTGTTGAACAGCAAGATATTGTATTTGAGGAGGAGAAATCTGAGCAAGTGAAGAAATAGCTCCAAATTCTTTAGAACAGGGCATAAATGAAGCAGAGAAGGTCAAGAAGAACAACAAGCAACATCATTTTGGGCATATATTTGAAAAACTACAGGCTGTTCAGAGGAATATATCTCTACACTTCAGATACAGAAGTCTGGAGATGGAGAGAGGTGTGGGCTGAACTTCTAGTAATATAAAAACACAGCCAGTCATATCCCAAGTCAACACAAAGATTCTGGGTGAAAGGAAAAGAGACCTGAAGGAAGGAGGAAGAGGATAGGACAGAGCAATTCCAACACATCTTTCCAACATAGAGCATGAAAGGCATGGGGAAAAGGTACTTGTTCAGACCCTCTATGCCACATCTTAGCTGTCTTCCTGTAGTGTAACTTGCCCAAGCAGAAAGGAGTTAAATATTTCTCCTTGAAATTGCTAAACAAGAAGGTCAAAGAGGTGATCTGTGCTTTTAAGGCACAAAGATGCAGTTTCTTCTGAAGGGTACTCTGAATGATGGAGAAGTCAAAGAAGATGCATACACATCTAGGCACATCCAAAATCCCTGAATAGATTTCACTATCCTCATCCATAACATGGGATATGATATTACTCATTGTGGAATTCTGAGAATGACCATCTGTACATCTAAGTCAGAAGTTCCTTGGAATTGCCACAGTATCAGAAGCGAATCAGCCCTGACAAATGTCTGTTCCACTAGAATTTCCAAGATGAGAGTACTCACCTATGCAGCTGAGTTACTAAAGGATCAACTCTGAAGTCTGTACTTGAGAGCTAGAAAAATAAGTCTACATGATCTATACATAGTAAGAAAAAAATCAACACTAAAGTGTATAATTGTAATGATAGGATCTAAAAATATAAAAAATCTCATTGATACAAATTATTCATTGTGTTGAATTAACTGAGTGATAGTTAAAATATAGTATATGTGTTTCCCTGGGAAATACAGAAAACAATATGGGTCATCTTAGTAACATCTATCTGTAAACATCTGCTGAAAAACTCTTGAGTTTCCAGTTATAGTTTAGATATTTTATCAGGACTCTCAAGCCACTCAAACTGGAGGAAGCTCTCAGAACAGTATTTTTCATTAACACAGATGGGTTATTGTCTGGAATCAGGGTACTGAGAGATTACAGGCAAAGATTGTCCTGGTCCTGTAAATGGAGAAGCCTGGAGCCTTTATAAGTCACTTTGTATCTATGTGACTAGATATCCTGGAACAAGTTTGCCTCAAAAGAAAATACAGGAACGGACCAGTTACAGCACACAATCAGGTCCACTGGTTCTGCTGCAGGCAGCAGAGAAAGAGCTGGAAACGGGATGGAAGCCTGAGAACCACAGGCTTCAGGTGTACAAACTTTTTCTCACTGGTCTGGAAAGCTTTCACATTGTTGATTTTAAGATGTTTCTGGAATTTGTGACCTAAAAATAAATAAGAAGTGATTAACTCAATTGATTTTTAAAAATTAATAATTTTATTAATCTGTAACTCACATGAAATAAGCTATACATAAAGGACTACAGCTTAAACATGTTTCTAATGTATCCTCCACAAATGGGCAAGTGCTAGAAAAAACATACTCTCCCATGTGGTGATGCTGAGGTTCTTCGACCTTTAAGAAGTGAGGTTTGGTGGGAGATGAGATACTGACCTTGCTTTTGTTGCCAGAGTATATCCACAATCTCACAAGAAGTTCCCTAAGTTGATTTTTAAAAATTTCCATTGTCATATTATGTTTCTATACATTTGTGCAGTAGAAAGAAGTTGTCATGACTTTTTAAATACAAGTTGCAATAATAAATCAAACATTAATATTGGACCATCTTAGTGTGTCTATCAAAGAACAGTTATTGATGTGCCATGGGCACTTTTCAAGAGGAAAAACAGAGACTTTATCAAATAATTATCTATCAAGTGCCTTCTAAGACCAACATCAAAAAATGATATTTGCAGATCTACAGCTGTTCTATGAGACAGTTCCCTGTAACCCCTCCTTGTGGGAAGTCTATTCTTGTCTCACTAAGATCAATCATAGACATGTGACTTACCTGTTAACTGTAAGTAGAAGCTACTCATGTGCTATCTATGTAAAAAGTGTAGAGAACCGCCACTAGAATTGTTTTCTTTCCCTTGGCCTCAAAAATTGAGTAGCCTTTGTAAGGGCTGCTTTTCCTACCTCATCCTAACTGGAAACAGATGATCTCATCCTCTCTATAGCCAGTGTGAGTGAAATATGAATGAGAAATAAACTCATTGTTGCTGTGAACCATTGAGACTGGGGGATTGTTTGTTACTGCAGCACAACCTAGTGAGATCTGATTACTATCTTTTATATTGATGCTTGTGAAGCCATTGTACACCCAACATAGTAACTAAGTTTCCTCAAACTTATTTGGGCTATGTTTCCACAGTTGATTCTGCGCAAAAAAATCTAGATTTTGAGTAAACTTCATAGTACACATAAAGGAAAGAAACATAACTGGATATTCATGCAGATTCATGAAAATTCCAAGCAATTTCTCAAACATTTATGCTTGAAGTATATTTAAAGCATGATGTGTTCCTTCATTTTAAGTCTATATGGATCATCAGGAAAATGGCACCCATATGTTTCTCCTTTATTTACACTTACCTCATCAAAATATACTTTGAACAAACCACTCTATGCTTCTTGAAATCATATTTTCCTTCTCAAGTGGGGAAGCTACCTTTCCTATGGTCTGCACCTCAAAGGAAGAAAATGTGTTCATCCTTTTGGGCTATGGTAAGGTCCCCAGCCCAGACTTCTCTCTCCTGGCCTCCAGTAAAAGTCCTCCAAATATGGACCTCATTTTCATCACCACTTGCTGTCTGCCAAATTGAATCATGGTACCCAGACATTAAACAAGACATATTTCTTTCAAGAAAATGAGCGAGTCAAAGACAGAGTCCAACATTTCCTCAGGCACCTACTCTTTTCACTGACACATAATTCTCTTCTTTGTCACCAGATCAACTTCAGTGTTTTATGTCTATCTGATAAGAAAAGTAATTTTGAAATTTTGCTCTTTTAATATTGGGAAAACATTAAACTTTTTAGCATGTCACAACTAGCCTTTTCTCCCTCATCCTGGCTTATGATTTTGATCTGATGCCCTCATCACCAACCAGTGGAAATTCCCTGTTTTCTGGCTTTTGCAAGTGCTGACCTCACTCAGTGGCTGCTTTCATTCCCCTGTTCACCAGAGGCTTTCAGCTGAAGCTTCTGCTCCTCTCTGACCCTGGACCAGTTACATGCACCATTTTTAGTGAATCCTTGGGGTCAGATGCTACTTCCATAAGCATGTATCTTATACCATTATAATTATTTACACAGAATACTCAGGCTCCTCCAATAGATTTCATCTCACTTCAAGGTAAGGAACGTGCCTCATCTGTCTCATCAGCAGACAAGAGCAGTCCAATTGCTGTTCACTTCTTGAGTAAAACTTCATAGACATTACCATCCCTTCAAGTTACTTACATGGCTACTGAACTTATCCTGAGAAAATACATGTTTTCTGAATTGGGGAAGTGAGGATCAGATTTTTTGTATAATAAAAAAAAAGTCAGAATACTTTTAGAGAAGTGAAATGGCTAATTATTCAGAGAATTCTGATGCCATGGAAGCAGACAGCAGAGGCAGGCAGCAGCCTCAGTGGCTCCCCAGTCTTGGATGTTTCACATTAATTATAGTTACGTAACTTTTCCAAGTTGATTCTCCCTCTACTTCTCAAGGCCTAACACAATTTAAGTGTTTTGCAGTACTGAACTGGAGATAGTTGAAGTCATGATTTCTGGAAGAATGAAATGGATACTGGATAGACTTTGTATAATTTTCACATATAAAGTTTATATATCTACACCTTTCACACATTTCCTATATAGTGGATGATAATGTAATGTTATATGTGTGTTTGCATGTATGTGTGTATATCTGTGTCTCTGTTCATTTGATCTTAGATAGGAATAAATTTTCAAGTCAATCCAGATCCAACTTCCTAATCACTGCATTTTCCTAGAAAATAATTCTAAAATCACATCATGTGGAAAACACACAAATAATAAACATTTAAAATTTAATTATTCATTTTACAATCATAAGAAATATCATACAAACTAAGTGGATCTTGGCTTTTATGTTTTGAGTCACAGAAAGAGGAAATCAATGATTTTAGAAAGAAATGAGAAACTGCAAATAATTCAAAAAATACATGAGTCTCCTCTTGAAAAAATGCAAAACTCAACTAAAATTTTCTGTCCTCATCCTCATCTGTCCTTGCCTCAAAACTTTGAAAACTTCTTGCAGAATTTGTTTTGGGGTGTTGGTTAAAGCTATGGGTTGAGGCACAGAAAAGGCAGGAGTGATAAACTTCACTGTATTCAGAGTCAGAGAATTTGACTCACATGAAAATTGCGAGCACTGAGAAGGATGAAACAACAATTTTAATCCCTTAAAGAGTTTTACAATAATCAACGCCCCAAATGAGCTAATGAAGTAGGAGGGGTGATCTTCATAGATACAACTGTGTATGTGCTCATTGTACTATGAAAGTAAATGTTAAATCTGAATTGAGCAAAAATTCTGGTTTGATATTTTTTGATCAATAGTTTTAATGGTTTCAAAACTCTTTCCTTTTTGTGAGGAGCCACTTGAATTGAGGACAGTAGAAGGAAGTGTTGCCTTTCTGCAAGACTGTAGCTGAGCTCTAACAGAAATTTGTGAATGTCCAGGGCTTTGGGAATAAAGAAGCTATTCCACAGGATGAGGGGATGGTCTCTGCTCTTTATTCTTTTGCTTCCTTTTCCTGGGCCTTCAATAGACTCTTCCCTCTTCTCTTCTTACTGTTGACTCCCTTTCCATTCTCTGTGGTCCCTGTGGTACAAAAGTTTCCCACTCTTTCCATGCTCAGCCCCTCTCCTTATACTCTTCCTCACTCAGGAATCCTTATCCTGGTCCATACAAATGTCCTATTTGCCTCCTGTCTTTCATAAGGAGGTACCTCATTCACTTTCTTGTCACTAGAACAAAATATCCAGTGCCTGCAGCTTAAAAACAGGAAAAGTTTATTCTGGCTCACAGTTTCAGTGCATCACTGGTGGCTCTGAGGCAATATCAGTATGGTGAAGGGCCTGTTGCTTATATTTTGCTGCCCAGGACATCAAAGAGAGAAGGGACAACACAAAGGAGCAAGATACACCCTTCCAGGTCACAACCCACATGACTCCTCTGTCTTCCAACCAGACCCTACTTCTTAAGAGCAAGTCAGTTAATGACCATAATCCAATCACCTTCCAAATACTTAAGGCTTTGAAAGTCACTTTAGATCTCAACTATAATGTTAGGATAATTTTTAAAGGGTCTGTACTTACTTCTTTCACGTTTCCATTTCTTGTGCAGAAAACAACTTTGCTTCCTTTCCAATCATTCAACTAAATTGCTACTTCCAGTGCTCCCTTTCCAGCCTTCATCTCACTTGCCTGATCCTGGCATCCAACACAGTTAATTATTTCCTTTTTTCTAGATATCTCTCATCTCTGGCTTCTGGGTTTTTATTGACCATTTTTCACTCTGCTGTATTTTTGACCATGCTTCACAAGCTTCCAATCCTAACTAGCACCTTACTTTATCTTCCTGATCCTTTTTCCTCTCAGCATCATCATCATCATTGTCATCATTATCATCGTCATGGCTTCAGATGAATTCTAAGTTCATACCTTTTATTTTGGCCTCTTACTTGAGCACTTGTTCCATATTCCTACTTACCTTTTTGGCATTGCTACACGGATGTCCTCCTCACATCTCAGAATCAATGTGACTAATGCCTACATCGACATCATAGTCTCCAATGCCAGCAGCTCAGTCTGATTTCCTAAAAAGGAAGGAACAAGACATACAGAAATAAAATCTAAAAAATTCCAAGTTTTGAGCAGGGAAGTGTTGGAATGGGGCCGAGCAGTGTGTGGAGGCTATCTGTGCCAGTCCTTCTTTGGGGCATTTGTATCTCCAGTCCCTTCCTATTCACTCACTTACCCATTTATTAATTTGTCTATTCATCTATCTACCCATTCCTTGTTTTCTACTCATTCATTAAAAATATATTAATAAATCAAGTTGTTCCAGGAATACAAATATAGGTAAGACACAATCCCTGACTTCAAGCAATTTCATAAGAAGAAATAAAAATTGCATTAAGCACTTCAGATGCTATGAGAGAAATATTCAAAATCTGGAGCACTAGAAAGGAGATGTTCAGTCCATAGGATAGTTAGGTTCAAATAATCAGCAGAATAAATGGCATGACTCATATTTAAAAGATGCAGCAACATTTGTGACTCACACAGTTTCACTGTGTTACATGAACAAAGGGACTGGAGTCTAAAAGAGCATTGTGCCTTTGCTAAGCCGAGGTGGAAGACTTTGAAGGTTAAAACCAGAAAAGACAGGATCAGATGATGAAGAAGTTGTATTCACCATGCTTAAGACCGAGAGTTTTATCCTGTCATCTTTTGAGAATTTCCTAAGAGTTTGGGATGGAAAATTTCCTGCTGGGGAATATATTAGTTTCTTAGGACTGTTGTAAGGAAGCAACACAAATTAGTTTAAAATATGGAAACTTCTTTCACAGTCTGAGAGGTGAGAAGCCCAAAATTATACTCTTTATACAACTTCAAGAGGAAGATTCTTCCTTGCCTCTTTGAATTTCTGGTAGCTGGGGGGTTCCCCAGCTTGTGGCAGCCCACAACTCTGTCTTCCTCATCAGTATTTCTGTCCTTCACTAACCATAGGTCTCTTCTCATTTTCTTTCTTTCTTTCTGTTTTGGGTGTTTTTTCTTTTCACAAATCCCAATAGATTAGGAACAATGCTGATAACTCAGTTTCATTTTTAAAGATCCTTTTTGGAAACAAGGTCTCATTCACAGAGAGGACTTAGGACTCCAACATGTCTTGCCGAGGACACAGCTTAACTTATAACAGGAAGTTGTGGCTTTATCTTGTCTTTGGGGCCCTCTACTTCCAACTTACCCAATTATAGTATTTTAGTTTTGACTTTAGAGCCAGGCCCAGGAAAAGACACAGCTTTTCCTTTTCACTTCCTCTTGGAGTATCTGTACTTGTGTCTAATTTTCAGATAGAATTTTATTAAACACTAAAAGAGAAAAGAGGAGAAATTATTGAGGAAATGACATCCTCCCAACAATAGCTCATTTTCTTAAGTACATACATATTTCTCTACCATTCCATTCTAAAGAGTGAGGAATTTTACTTGGTTTTCCAATCCTTTCATACTATTTAAACTACTATCACTAAAATATCATTATTTCTACTGCTTCCAAGATTATTTCTGCCATTTTCAACATCAGCACCACTCCTGGAGGCTGACATGTTGAGAATATATTCTGTGCAGTCACCATGCTTGCCACCAAATTGATCATGTTTCATTTAAACTTCATCAGGATAAATAAAATAGATGAAGTGTTTATCAATATTTCTCCATGCTAGGCAACCAGTGCCGTGCATGCCTAGATTCTTCATAGCTGGACTTTCTGTAGCTCACACTAAATATCTGCTGTACACATGCAGGCTCTGTCCTTTCAGCTCCTAAGTGTCTTGTCTACTTTGTAGCTCCTTTGCCAAATAGAGCTCTTTGTTGGAATAGAAAAGTAGCTTCTCTTATCTCAAAGCAATTCCTCATGGTCAAGACTCTTTCAGTTCATTAGAACAGAACATCAACATCGAGGAAACATGAGCCATGTTCTAGATGTATATTCTAATGTGGAAGGCTACATTCTGTTATGCCACATAGCCCTGTCACACAAACCTGAATTTCAGCACCAGGTTGAGATAACACCCATGCCTTGGCTTTGCAAGTTGATATATGGGGTTCCATGGCCTTCCTTTCTATTCAGAACTCAGAGCTGCTATTTACTATCAAGGAAATAATTACTCATAGCCCTATGAGTCTTCTGAAACATAGGCAATAATAATAGCTTATATCATCACCACCAACATCATTATATCATCTCACTTTGCACTTCACAGTATGCTCATTAAATGTTTCCTTGTCAGTTTTACACTTTGAATCTTATTTAATCCATGTCACAAGTTAGGTTTTTGGTAATGTCATCTTCTGGAAGAGGATGTAGAAATTCAAATAGGTCAAATTAGAGGAGCCTGGAGTCTGCACTAACTCCTAGGCCTCCTAACTCCTGCACCAGGCTTGTTCCACTGATCACACTGTGCATGGTCAGGGCTGGATGATGGTGCTTACAAAGGCACACATGTAATTAGGACCAGTAATTTGGGAGGTAGAAAAAATATTCAAATCATTTGAAATTCATATCTTCAGATTATGCTACTGTGTGTCCTTGGATAAGTTTTAGTTGAGACTCAGTTTCTTCACTTGAAAATATAGTTCAAAACTCCATCTATACTACAGAGGACAAAATTCAGTAAACTGGTGTCCATAACATGCTCAGACTCAGTACTGTGCTTCATGCAAAGCAAGAGATCAGTACATGGAAAATCTCTGACATAAGGGAAACAAATTTTCTTCTTCAATTATGATATATAAAATGTTCTAAAGGTCAAAAGTTTTTTATGTAATGGCAAAACCTAACCTAAGTGACCCGAAACATTTTTATTTATCTTATAAACATCTGTGGAGAATCTTACTTCTTTTCTTACCACAGCCCCTACTAGCTGTGTTACCTAATATTCAATGTATGTAAACTATTATCTTTCTGAATGTCTAAGTATTGGAAACACGACTTTCCAAGAAGGCTTGGGCCAATGATGGAGTGTTTATATTTCCCCAACTGTAGTTGTAGCCTGAGTAGGGATGCAAGATTTTTAGATACCAATTCCATAGGTATTTACTTGACCTGCTGTAGCTGGGTTATCTTGCTAAACAGTGTGGAGTTCTGGAGCCTGGTGCTGCAATGAAGAGGACAATGGCAAAGGCTAAGATATGAGATGAGTAAACTAAAGGGGTTGGAGCAAGTCAGGTTCTCATGCTTTAGAAAGCAGGTGTTAAGAATTGCATAAGTGTTTCCTAACTTCATGTGTTAAATGCTTGTTCCCCAAGGTAGCACTATTAGAAGGTGATAGCAGTGTTAAGAATTGCAGCCTAGTGGGAAGCCTTTAGTTCTCCAAGGACAGACCCTTGAAGGAGATTGTGAGATCCATCTCCCCTATGCCAACTCTTTTTTGTTTCCTGGCCATGAAGTAAGGAGTTTGGCCTGCCCACACATACATGCTATCATGTTGTGCCTCTCCATAGACCTAAAGCAATAGATCCAAACAGGGAGTGCATGCCCCAAACTATAAGCCTAAGTGAATCGCTCCTCTTATGTGTTGATTATCTCATCTATCTATTATAGGGAAAGAAAAAACCAACACAGCAGGGAAGAGCACTGAGAAGAAGAGCTAGACAAGAGTGTTGTATCCTCACAGTGTCTCCAAGATGCAGAAACCATGACAGTTTAATCTTTAAGAAACTGAGTGGGGGGAAGGGAAGGAAGAGTGAGAGCAGCCAGGGAATATCTTCAGATCACAGTGCTGCAGCACCTATAAGAAAGGAAAGGGAGGGCCGGCGAGTTAGCTCAGTGGTTCCAGCGCCTGTCTTGCAAGAGCAAGGACCCGGGTTCGATCCCCAGTAACCACATACCATACTGGGCGTGGAGACTCACGCCCAGCAGCAACCAGTAGCACATACCACAGTGCTGGGGGTGGTGGCTCACGCCTGTAATCCCAGCATTCGGGAGGCAGAGGCAGGAGGATTGCTGTGATATGAGTTTGAGACTGAGCTCAGGGACAGCCTGAA